>JAUMJL010000524.1:3000000-3214375 GCA_033558185.1 Dromococcyx pavoninus | reverse complement strand
CGTAAAGCCACGCGCCGCTTTGCAACCCTACCCCTTCCCTAGCGCGCGGTCGCCATGGCGACAGTGGCTGAGGCGGGAGTGGCGCCGTTTTTCCGCCACCTGATTTAGCTACCGCCTCCGCCGTAAAGTCGCGGGCCGCTTTGCGACACATGCCCTCTTCCCGGCCTCGTGCTGCTTTGCGACTCTCCCGCCACCCTGCTTTCCGGCGCGGGGTCTCCATGGCGACAGTGAGTGAGGCGGGGGGGCCGGCCATCTTGCCGCGCAGAGCCCGGCCCCGCTACTCTTCCCGCTCTGCGAGCGGCCGGCGGGGCGAGCCCGGAGGATGCGGAGGGGTGGAGCCGCAGTCACCGCGTCGCCGCGCCACCCCCGGGGGGCGGCAGCTGTTGCCCGGGCTCGGCGGGCACTGGCGGGGCCGCGCGGCTGAGGTGGGCGGGAGAAGGAGGCGGTGCCGCTGAGGATGAGCGCGGGCTGCGGGCCGGAGCCCCCTCCGAAAAGAGCCCGGCCGAACCCCGGCAGCCTCGGCTCCCAGGGAGAGCGGCCCCCGCCGCCCGGCCCCCGCCAGGAGGGGCCCGGGGGCAGCAGCGCCGTGGGGAACAAAGGTTCGTACTGGCCCCTGGGGGGAAGAGGAGGGTCTCGGGGGACCTCAGCAGCCTCCCAGTGCTAAAAGGGCTGCGGGGAAGCTGCGGAGGGGCTCTTTACAGTGGTGTGGAGTGATAGGACGAGGGGGAATGGCTTTAAATTGGAAGAGGGAAGATTTAGATTGGACATTGGGGAGAAATTCTTCACAATGAGGGTGATGAGGCACTGGCACAGGTTGCCTGGGGAAGCCGTGGCTGCCCCGTCCCTGGAGGTGTTCAAGGCCAGATTGAATCGGGCTTGGAGCAGCCTGGTCTGGTGGGGGTTGTCTCTGCCCATGGCAGGGGATTGGAACTGAATGGGCTGTAAAGTCCCATACAGCCCAAACCATTCGGTGATTGGGCCCAAGTTTTAATGTGTCTTTTCTTGTGTATTTGTGTTTTTTGACTGCTTCTTTGCCTTTTCCTGTAGGTAGTTTGGGGGTGGAGTGGGGCTCACTAGAGTCCTACCTGTCCCTGCTTCGGGAGCTGGGATGGCTTCAGGGGCACCAGGAGACTGGACGGCTCAGACTGCAGAGCCTGGGCATTGCTGGGTTTATCCCTCCCTGCTGCTCGCCGCATCCCTGCTGTTCCCGTGGAAGGGAGGGCAGGGTGCACATAGCTAGCTTGAGGCGGGCCTGCAGCAGTGGGGCTGGATTGTTTCTGACTTTGCTTCCCACAGTCAGCATGTCCCACGTTAGGAAGAAACTTTTCACCCTGAGGGTGGTGATATGCTGACACAGGTTGTCCAGAGAGGTGATTGATGCCCCATCCCTGGAAACATTCAAGGTCAGATTGGATGGGGCTCTCAGCAACCTGATCCAGATGTACCTGCACGGGGGTTAGACTGGATGACCTGTAAAGGTTCCTCCCAGCGCAAACCATTCTTTGATTCTGTGTGCCGAGCCAGTGGTGTAGTGTGAGGCAGTGCGGGTTGCATCCCTTGGGAGATGGGTTTGGGTACAAGATCATTATGCTGGCTTTCTGCCAGTTTCTTTATAAACTTTTGGTAACAGTGCAACCATCCAAGTCCGCTGTGAGCTGCTACAGGGAGCATTTTAGGTGTGGGAAGATAAATGCTAGCTGCGAGAGGAATGGCATGCGGTGAGGTGTTGTGCTATGCTGGCAGGGAAGGGGGGAGCTTGGGCCCAGGGCAGGAACCTACCTGGATGTGTGACTGCTGGTCTTGGGGCTCTCCTTCTGCTTTGAGACAAAGCCATGTGAGAAAGCCTCCCACCTGGCTTTCTTAGGTTATTTTTACTTTGAGTTACTGCTGTCAAAATACAACGTTAAAGCATAATAAAGTACCTATTTCAGTAATAGAGAGAAGGGGAGGGAAGGGGAAAAAACGAACAACTTTGCTGTCGTCTGCTGTTAATGAGTTAAACCTTAGTAACCAGTAATTGAGACGCAACTTTGAGTAGATAAGTTTGACCTTGTACGTGTGCGCTTCTACAGAGTGATAAGTAAGAATCCAGCAATGCAGTTGTTTTCATCAGCAGTAGATTCTGAGGCCTGGTTTGTTTTATGGGAATGATTTGGGGAACCTTGAATAGAAATTTAGAGCCCACTTAAAAAAAATTACATCCAAGTTTGGTTTTATTGCGTCCACTGAATGTAAGCATACCTTGTCTTTTTATTGCCTCTTATTGTTTTATCACCTTATCTGTAACAGAAAGAGAAGTTTCTAATATTAAAGTAAAATGAAGTGTGATGTGTTGGTCCTAGGGCTTAAATGGCTACTCAGATGTGAGAGTTCAGACCAAAGTTATGATCTGTTCTGATGCTGCTGCTATCACTTCTGTTTGTTGTGCTAATGAGTAAGTATTCCTTGCTCTCAGTGCAGATTTCTACCTTGGGAGATCATCAGCTGCCTTTGAAGAGGTTAATTCCTCCCAAGTTTTAACATGTCTTTTCAGGGCTTTTTTCTGACTGTTTCTTTCCCCTTTCCTGTAGGCATTTTGGGTTAACACTGCAAACGTAAGAAGGTGAAATTTGGTAAGCAAAACGACTAATGTACTTCACTTTTAGGGAATCTCTAGAAATAAAAGTCTCTCAGTTCATTAAGTCCACCAAGCTGTTACTTCTGTCTGAGTGGAGCAAAGCTGAGTGTTGAGGAACTGACTGGCTGCACACGGCCCAGGTACCCTTGTGCTTGTAATCTCTGTGCAGCTTGTCATTGCTCCCTGGCCACCCTGTCACATGATAGTGATTTTATACTATCGTTTCAGCTGTTTCAGAAGAACTTATGGTGATCTTAATGTTTTCTGGAGATTACTTTTTCATTCTAGGAATTCTGTGCTGTTGATGAGGATATTTGATCACCAGCTGTGGGAAAGGTTTATGAAACAGTGTTCCTTGAGTTGCCTGTGGCCTAAGCTACTAATGCAGTGAGTTACACAACCCATGTTTGCAGTCAAATGCTGAGTCTTTCCACAGTGACTGTTAATCAGAATAGCCAGAACTGCTGTGCTGGTTTTTAAGTTCTGCAAAACGAATGTTGTAGTAGGGCAGGGTTGTCAAACTCGCAACCCGCGGGCTGAATCCGGCCCTCTACCGTGTTTATCCAGCCTGGCACCTGTTTATACCCAGTGGCAGCGCCAAGTTCCTTGCCCCTACGTTCCTGACAGCACCGGTCACGTGTGCAGTGTGTGACAGGCATTATGCTGCAGGAGCAGGAGAATCGTGGGAGCCATGAGTTTGACACCCTTGCAATAGGAGAACTGCAGGTTTTACTTACCCAGTTGGAACCACTGAATAAACAACTTGCACCGTCAGCAGGGGCAGGTAGATAACTTCTCCTGTCAAATGGAAAGAAAGGGAGCTAGTGCTGGTCACCAGATTCTCTGAATTATTTTTAAATAAAAGCAATGAAATAAAGCTAAAAATCCTTCTTATATTGATGAAGCTTAATTTCCAGTTGTGAAATAACTGCTTTGAGTTTTTTCTCCCTGTCCGCCAAGTTTTTACATAATCAGTTCATGTACTACTTTCTATTAAAAGCTTGACTGAACTGCAGCATTACAGAGATAAGACCAATCACATTCACTGGAGCTGTGGCATTGGTAGTAGATCTGAAAAAAGCATCCTTCATGTTTTGTTGCTGGTTAGAGGAGTAAGCAGTGATAGACTTTACAAACTCTTTATGCATGGAGGGAAAAAAATAGTCCTGTTCTCAGCACTTCTTACATCTTATATGTACCATCTTTGTATAAGGTTTCATGTTTCACAGTATGTTGCGTAGTAATAAAGTTCTCAGATGGGTCTTTAAGATGCCTTGTTATTAGTTCTGTTTTATTTGTTTTAAGTTACATCATAGAATCATAGAATGGTTTGTGTTGGAAGGAACCTTAAAGATAATCCAGTTCCAAACCCTTCTGACACGGATAGGAGCACCTTGCACTGGATCAGGTGGCTCAAAGCCATGCATTTGCTCGAAGGTAAAAGTCATATTGCCTCTTCATTCTAAAATTCAGCAGAAGGCTGTCAGGGCTTGCATTAGTGGTGGTAATTAAAAGGGATAATTAGAGCTGGAAAGTTCAAGTTGCTTTATTTAATTTAAATCAAGAGATTAACTGTATTAAAAAAAAGTTAGATAAAACCCCACCACATACACCAGTGCTGGCATTTGTGAAGATTGCTACAGAAGCTACCCCTGCTGAATGATACCTGGAGTTAATGCCTGGATGCTCTTATGGTAGAGATTATGATGAAGACTTAACTGAGGTGGTTTTGTCTTCATTCAGTACAAGTTATCTTATTTGTATGCAATCGTGTTACAGTTTTTTGCAATAACGTAGTGAACTGTGGTTTTTCAGTTTGTAAACAGCGGACAATTACCACTTGGTTGGAGAGTAAAGGACCCAAGACAACTGAGTCCAAAAGGTAAAATATATGGCATTCCTATTCCAAAGTTGTGTCCTTTGGGTGGGCCTGCGGGGAGCTAAAAGTGCAGATTGCCAATAGAGCTCTTGCTGCTGGAAAAAGGGCAGCCTCATTTCTGCTGCTTCCCTTACTTAGGCACATCCTATTGAATATAACCAACGGACAGACTCTTGCTACAAAAAGCTGAATGGTCTCCAACCCTTTTCTTCTCATGCCACAAACTAAACTTTTTCGCTGACTTAGTTTCCTGAAGGACCTCACTGTGCAGGTAAATAAATCCTGCTGTGCCTGCAGAGAAAAAGATAGGGACCTGCAGCAAGGGAAGGCAAAGCATGACTTCTGCTTCCAGCGGCAGCCACCCACTAGGCAGAGTTAGCCATAATGTCAGTCTATGTCCTTAGTCAACAGCATCAAAATGGAAGTTAAGGCGGACTTTATCATGGCTTCTAACTTTTTCCTCATCTGGAGAAAATAATGAAATGATAGCTTAAAACTGTTTAGATCTGAAAATAAGAATAATGATTCGCTGGAATAGGTTTCTCAGGTAAGGAGCTGATTCATCATTGTCCTGGAACCTTTAAATGGAAATAGACTGTTACTGAGCTGCATTCCCTAGTGCGTTAAAACTGGTAGTGCTCACCTGCAGAGTATAATAGGTAAAATTCTATCATTTCTCTTCTATATATATAATCATTCCTTTTTTTAAAAAAAATTATATGTATACAGAAATTTCATTTGGAGATAAGACGTTGAATTCCCTGATTTCTTTTCCACAGCTTACACAGCAAAATTAACAACAACACTGAAGCAAATCCCAAGATGACTTCTGTTAAAAAAGAGAACTTTTGTGAGCATGATGTGGAAAAGCTAGAGAATATTTGTCAGCAAAATTATTCAGAATTATCTGTGGAAGTTGGTGCAAAGCAAGTGAATTTGCCTCAGACAGGCAACGTGTGTAACTGGGAGGCTGAGGACAAAGATGTGGTCTTGGACACACAGCCTGCAAAGGGGACACAGTCTGGAGACCTCTTTAAAAATGCCAACATTGATCCGATGCACAAAACTAGCACTCAGGCTCAGAGGGGCTGTGAGGAAAGCAGCAACAATTGGACGCAGAGGAAATTCTCATCGGGCCGGTCTTTGAAAACAGGAAATACAAAGCTTTCTTCAAAAGACACTGATAGGGATGGACAAGCAGCTTCATGCAACTCACAGAAGCTGAAGAGTTGCAGTTCTGTCTGTTTAAAGGGTGAACAAGAAGGGGATGTAGTTCCAGAAAGTCCACTTTCAGATGCTGGTTGTGATGCTTGTGTATCTGATCCTGGAGGTCCTGAGAAACTAAGGAAATGTCAGAGCAGTTCAGGGGATTCGCCTGCTTTTGAGAAAGAAAGTGAACTGGAGTCACCGATGGATGTAGACAATTCTAAAAATAGCTGTCATGGGTCAGAGGCTGATGAGGAAACGAGTCCATTTCTTGATGAGCAAGAGGAAGTTAATATGTCAAAACCGATAAACAAATCTTTTAGAATTCAATACGGGGATGCTGAACTGGAGACAAGAAAGTCACGTTTTTCTGCCAAGGGTTGTGAAAGCATTGAGGAAATAGATAATTCTGTTAAAGAGGATGGTGTGCGTTCCAAGGCACCTGGGATCTCTCCTGCTCCATCATCAGAATGCAAAGGTGTAAAACAGGGTGTGAAGAGAGACTCCAAAATCACCTCTCACTTCATGAGGATACCTAAAATTGAGGAGAAAAGGTAGTGTTCTGTCTGCATCTTCTGTTTCACCTCTTTGGTGGCTCCACTTTGGAGGCTGGATTGTATAAAGATTTTTTTAAGACACAAAGGCAACTTTGATGTAATCTTGAAGTAACTTACTTTTAATGCTATGACTTGCGTTTTTTAAAGAATATGTTTGTCCCATGCAGTTTTCAACTCATTGGATATCTGTTAAAATGAGGAATTGAAGACCCTGTAGGAGGTTGCTTTTCTTTATCAAAGAAGTGATTTAAGACCATCCAATTTTTAATGCTTGTAAATGAACGGTGGTACAGGAGTGCTTTATGGAGTGCAGCATTCACAGTTTGATTCAAAATGCTTAAGGAAACTGATGTTTTCTTGGTCTTTTTGGTTTCATTGGTCAAAAATATGTAATCTGTTTGAAGCATTAGTGCTACTGATGCTTTGATGGAAACAGACATGAGAAATTTGAATCTTGAAAGCAGTTCAATAGACATGTGTGAGTGTTTGGGGGGGCAAAGTTATTTTATCATAGTTCAGGAGAGAAGGACTAATGGTTACACACCACAGCAATGGAAATGGAAACCCTGACCGTGACCCAGCACTCCTTATGCTTGATATTGTGTAAGGAGAAAAGAGTAATCTCTGCTCCCAAGAGCTTAGAATTCAGTGGGAGCTGAGGAAGTGAGTAAACAGCAAAGGATTAAGCAGAGACAAGAGGACTGCTTATCTTGGTGTAATAAGAAATTATCTCCGTACACTTCAGTCCTTAATGTAGGGCAAGAAAGTAGTTTTGCACATTTTTACTGGGAGATCCTTTCTGGATATGAGGAGCAGTAAGAACCATACCTTTCAAGGAAATGAAGAACAGGATGACAGAGGGCGGCTAAGTCACAGCAGCAGCTTGTGCTTGAGAACTCTAAAGAGATGAGTAGACTGAGAATGGATTCAGAAAACAAAAAAGGGAGTTCCTAGGAAAAACAGATGGATGAAGAATTTTCTAAAAAAAAAGCATGGAGAACAAGTTCATCAAGTTTAAAATGCTTTGTTTAGGGAGTACACTTCACTAATTGAAATGAGTTGCTGCTGTAGCGAAGCAGCAGAGGTTGAGGCTTGCATTTGTCAGTGCTAGAGCATCATTTGTTAAAATAAACCCATGTTTTAGAAGGAAAACTCTTGCAAAAGATTTGCTTTGTGGATAGATGAGAATCCTAGCAGCACTTTACAGAATAATTAGTAGAGTATGATGCTGTAAAGAGAGGAGTTTTTTTTGTTTGTTTTTGAGGCCTAAACAAGGTAGTGTGAAGGTTACAAACCTCAGTGCCAGGTAAAATAGTGCTATTGTCTGTAGTGTGTAAGAGGGCAATTGGAAAACCTTAAAAGTAGTGATGTCAAACTTACAGCCCGTGGGTAGAATCCAGCCTTCCACCTTGATTTATCCAGCCTGGCACATTGTTTCTACCTGGCAGCAGCACTGAGCTCCTTGTGACTATGCTCCTGCCAGGGCTGGTTGCATGTGCAGCATGTGATGCGTGTTATGCTGCTGGAGCAGGAGAACAGCAGGAGCTGTGAATTTGACACCCCTGCCTGAAAGCTTTTGTTTGGTATGCGTTAGACCAGGTCTACAGCAAATAATAGTGTGGCTCAGATCTTAACTAGGGGAGAAAGAAGCAGCAGTGTAACAAAGGCTTCAGTCATCGGTAACGCTGTGCCAGAATTATCCTTTGGCTCTTGGATGAGCGCGGTGGGCCTGTACCTAGTGTCACACTGGTGTGGCTACACCACTTGCTTGCAATTGACCAGGTTGGAGGCAGTGTCTGCGCAGAAAGATCACGTATACACATAGAGACAGCAAACAGGTTGGACAAAGTCTTTATTCAAGGGTGGAATAAAATCACCGAGGGGAATTTAGAGGTCTAAACAGTGTCTCAAATTGTAGGCTTTTAACTTGTTTTCCGTTTTACTCTGTTAACTTTCTCTTGCCTGAGAAATACCTTTTTTTTTACATCAAACATGCATCAGGTTCAGATTTTTCTTCCCCAAAATATCTCAGATCCATGCAGATACCTTCAGTTATTGGACAGGATTAGCTCATATGCTCTTTGCATGTATTTGAATTTTGCCAGTGTTTTGGGTTTCTTTTAAATTTCTACTTCCATGGGAAGCCTTGTATGCCTGACATGAAAAATACAACCCTAGAGAGAAAGGGTGGTTAACAAGTTGTTTTTGTTCATTTCTAAGAGTAGAGAAGGGGCTGCAGAGGATATCCTGACAAATGCAGACCAGCGAGGCTGTCTCCTATCCCTGAATAAACAGATCCTATTGGGTAAGAGCAGAGGAAAACCCTGCCTTGCTAAGCCACTGCAGTTCTGTGAAGGTGTTTGTAAGCCTATAGAGAAGAGTGTTTTGGTAGACACAATGCACTTGTGCTTGTTGGTGGCAGGGGTTTTCCCCAGATAAAGATTTGACGTGGAGCCACAGCAAAGGCCAGGGAACAAATTGACTCTGTTATGAACACAACCCTGCAGTGGAAGTTCTTGTATTTGCCTTCCAGGTTTTTCGGTGGAAATAAAATGTTTCATCGTATTTCAGGAAAGAAAAGTGTGAATTCAAACCCCAGAGACCAGGAAGGAAGATTCCTAAATATACGCCACCACCTCTTCCAACTAATAAGAAATGGTTTGGGACACCGATTGAGGAGATGAGAAGAATGCCTGTGTGTGGGGCCCGTCTTCCTCATCTGCGACCCTCAGCCAATCACACAGTAACCGTCAGAGTACGATAATTCAGTGTATTACCTGAAATGAACTTTCTTACTGCATTGTTCAAGAATATGAAAGGCCAAATGTTAGTCCTATAGTGCTAGCAGGTTGTGGAAATTTTTCTTTGGCATTCCTTGCAAAGCAGACTGGGGCAGCTGGTTTTCCTGAAAATTGACCTTTCTGATGTGCACAATTAAGATACTAAGATCCAAAAGAAATGTAGTTATGGTTTTACTGCCTCTGACTTGTTAGGGGCAAGTATTTTTCATTTGCATAGCTGTGTGTGTATTTCCGTGTCTGAGTTTTAAGCTGTGGGAATTGAAATATATCTGCAAGTAAAATCTATATTTCAACATTTTTGTGTTATATTCTTAAGTGATTCTCTTTTGGGTTCAAGATGTACAGAAGATATTAAAGATGTGAAAAAGAAAAAGTAATGAAGAGGGTTTTCTAGCATTTTTACCACTGCATTTTAGATCAAATCTGAAACATTTGCCCTTAATCCTTTGGGTGGTATGCAGTCAAATTATTGTTGAAATAAAACATGTGACCAGAAAGCTGTAGGGTGATGGATAAATCCACAACAAAAGAAGAGCGTGTTAAGGTTAAACACAAGTTCTGAGAGGATCAGTGCTGCCAGAAAGCCATATAGCAGGTCAAATCTTTAAAAACATCATGTTATTTATTTTTAAATTTCTGATATTCTGTGGAGTAAACTAGAAATGTTTCTGTATCTGCAGTGATTTCTCATCCTCTTCGGCATTAGGTTAAAGAACATTGTTTCTGCACACGACTATAGTTACATTTGAAACTACATTTTGAAAATATTTGTGTGAAACTATACAGATACTTAATTTCATAAATGAGGAAGTCTTTAGCTGATAATTGGGCATAAAATAATTGAGTATGTTACCTTTATTTCAAT
This sequence comes from Dromococcyx pavoninus, assembly GCA_033558185.1. NCBI lineage: Eukaryota > Metazoa > Chordata > Aves > Cuculiformes > Neomorphidae > Dromococcyx > Dromococcyx pavoninus. The sequence continues at coordinate 3,204,450 of JAUMJL010000524.1, read as the reverse complement.
GTGTTTCAAGAGGTCAGATGATAAGGTGGTGTTCTTTTCTCCAAGTATAACTTAAGAGTAACAGGTGTTTTTTTTTCTAATGGAGTATCCATCATATGGTCAGTTTGTATCTTTCCCTTTCCAAAAATGGTGGATGAAGATGGGAGCTTTTTTTTTAACTGTGTTTTTGCTTACTTATTTTATTTCATTTAAAAACTTGAAAGTAGAGTCTGAGCTTTTTCCTCCCCCTCCTTCTGTGCTGCAGGTAGATCTTCTGAGGGAAGGAGAGGTGCCTAAACCTTTTCCAACTCACTACAAAGATTTGTGGGACAACAAACATGTTAAAATGCCCTGCTCAGAACAAAATTTATACCCTGTAGAGGATGAGGTAAGAGAAAGTATTTACAGTTGTGTAATCCAATAAGTTCGTTTACATTGTAGGTGACCTCCGTTTACTGCGTTTGCTTAGCTGGCAAACTGCGTGTATGGAATTGGAAAATCAAGTAGATGAGCGTACCTAACCTGATAAACTGGATTCTGGATCATGATGCTTCAGGCAGAGCAGATGATTTTTTTTTCTAGTAATTATTTTATCTGCTCATGATGGTATTTATATTTCTATACCTGTATTGGGGTATCAGCTCGAACTCCATACAAGGTATATAAATACATATGTATATGAAGTTTGTTTTGTTTTATGAAGGAATTTGGGATGCTAACAGATGTGAGTGAATACCTTCAAATAAAAAATAAATCTTAAGGAAGAAAAATGCATTGAACTAGAAATTGCAGAAGTACTTTGCAGTTACTCAAAATATATGGTTTGTTTTTAAAGAACTTTGCAAATTAAACAAACTTTATAAAAAACAATGTGGCCAGGAAGATAGTTATTAGTAAATACGTCTTTCTGTTTTGACTTAATCTGGTTTTTGTTTTGAAGAATGGAGACAGAGCTGCTGGAAGTCGGTGGGAACTAATCCAAACTGCCTTACTAAACAAATTTACTTGCTCGCATGATTTGAAGGTAAGCTTGTCATTTTGAAATCGAGTTACATATAAGTATATATATGTACTATATATATAATTACATTGAAGCTCTCCTTGTGCAGTTAGTGGTCCTTGCTTAGTACTATTTGTTTAATCACTTTAAAAAATAAATTAAAAAAAGATCTGTGCTATTTAAGGGATTCCCTAATGAATTAAGGGTTCTAATTAATGAGTCTTAAGTTGTACCACTGAATTTATTAGGTATTATTAAAACGACTTGTATTTTCTAAGTCTACACAAACCCTTTTGTCCAGCAGTATCTACTGGTTTGTGCTAAGTGTACCATGTAAGCTTTTTGTGTAACCAGAGAGGTCATGCACAGGTGACAGAGTTTGCAACAGTAACTGTTCAGACTGGTATGCTCATGAAATCACAGCAGTTCAAGCTGCAGGCAGAAATCTGTACACTTTAGAGACTAATGCTCTGTTAATAAATCCTGCAGTTCTCATTGGCTTTTAATGATTTGTGGTTGAAAGCAGCTTAGACTTGTTCTGAAGTCTTTTGTTGAAGAATAATGTAAATTAGATTATACCCAAAAGGTGGGGAAGGAGGAGGATGCCAAAGCTGCAAAGAAACTTTAAACAAATAAATGTGCTCTTCAGCAAGAATGGAACTTCCCTTGCTAATACTGTTTTATTTGGTATTTTGTCTTGAGATTTTTTAAACGTGGTAGTTGTTGTAAAGGGCTGGTTTAATTTTGTTGTGCTTCTGATTCTTTAAGTGCCTAAACTCGGAAACTTCTGCTATATCACCGAGGGACACTTTTTTGGTATTTTTGAAGAAAGTAAGCACGGAGTGGAGAATGTTCATATTGTGTGTTGTAGGTGGATCCAGGCATGCCTTGTCTTTTTTGTGCTAGGAAAAACCTGTAGATTTAAGCTAAAAATACAGGATTCTGTATGGTGGAGTCACACCATATTAATACAGTTTTATGGATTTTGGAGAGTCCGTGACTGGTTTTAGCCACTAGGTGGTACTGTTCTTTCAGAAAAGAGGCATTATAAAGTGTTTTTTCTTCTGTTATTAAGTATCTCTAACCTTTATTTTGTTGTGCCCTTTCCCTAGGAGGCTATCCTGAGGTACAATGTTGCTTATTCCAAGAAATGGGACTTCACAGCTCTTACAGACTTCTGTGAGAAGGTAAACCAAGTTGATTTAAAATAGGAAGAAAAAGTAAAATATAAGTGACTACTTTGTGTCTCAATACTTTTGGCTTTGTTTTTCTTTTTAAGAGTAAAGATTTTGCAGTCATCATCTGTGTTATTTGGGGAGTGACTTCAGTTGAAATGAGGATTATGCTTTATGAACTGGATTAGTTTTAAATCTTAAGCAGGTGACTTAGGTGCTTCAGTAACATCTAAGGTTACTGAAAGTAAGGTGAGAAATGCGTTTTCTCTGTTTTATGAAAACCAGATGTATTAAGAAGTTGTATTACTTTTTCCAGTGTAATGGTTTACCGTTTTGAAAAGTGTTGCTTTTTTCATTCTTTAAACATCTTGAATATTGTATTTCAGTGGTGTTTGTATAGAAGGTGCTTTGCTGGTCTAACAGTAAAGTTTTGCTACATGCCGAGATGATTAATTTGAGTATGGAGCCTTTGAAAGGTGGGGATGGTTTCCGTGTCTTCACGTTACATTCCTGGAAGGGGGTGGAAAAAAAAATGAATAGTAGGTGGCACATGCATGTTGGAGTATTATTAATGTAAATCCTGATTGACGAGCAGAAACTGCTGATTAGAGGACTATGGGAGATTAAATGAGTTGTGATAGAAATTGTATTTTTCTTCCACCAGTGTGGAAGTGCTGTTAAAACACGTGCACTTCTTTTCTTGGGAGGGGCTTGCTAAGCTGTGTTAAGGGAACTATATTTGATTTAAAGTTAATTGTTGTTAGTTATGTTTAAAATAGATGTCTGCTTGATTCTTGTGGTCAGAGGGACTGTTCTTTTTGTTGCTTGTTTCCGTTGTGTGCAGGGACTGCTGTTTTATGGAATGAGGTTTGTTTTGCATACAATGTGGTACTGCTATTACTGACAGAAGGTACCTATGAAAATACCAGCAGTATTTGCTGTCCATGAGAGCTACTGTTTTCACCTGTCTTGCCAATTCAGTGCTCCCCCTCTCATTCATGGGATGGGTGTCTCTGTTTTTCAGACTGTCATGGATGGGTGGTAGAGGCTGTGGAAATCAGGCCACTTTGCTTCTATTGTACCAACTAAAATTAACTTGACCTCTTCAGCTTTTCCCTCTCGCATTAGTAAACAATATGTATTTAAATTATTAGAATGTTTGAAAGTACAGGCACTATTTATAAATCTGACTCAGGAATGTCAGATTTTCATGATATTGCTACAAACACAACTGATCTGGGTCACGGTGCGTTCCTGTCGTCCATCTTGGAGTTCAGAAACTGTGGATGATTACATTCAGAGATCATTGGCCAGGAATTAAGTAATGTCGGCTGTCTGCAGGGAAGAGAGAAACAGTAGGGAAATAAAATATGTATCAGACATCAGTCTTTCACTGAGGGTGAAAAGGCAATTTCTGTCACCTGAGAATGATGATTTATGTGTGAAGTTCCTAGCTGAAAGAAGGAGAGCTGCTTCAAAACATGGATTTTAGAACTAGGTGAAGAGCATGCAGCAGTGCATTAAATAAGGAGCAGGGAAACACTCTAAGACAGTGTCTCCTTATAGAGCACAGGAGCAAAATCTTACCCTAGTCTTGCTTATTGAATATGTTAAGTTCAGTGAACAGGACATACACAGGAGATGCATCTTGTAGAGGAAAATCTTTTCTATTGTTACAGGATATGCAAGCACTTCAAATTTTGTACATTAACAAGGCATCTGCTTTCAAAGACTGTTTGCAGTCTGCCTGAGTGAGCAGCTATTGAGTGAAAAGTTAAGATCTTCTGTAAAAATTAGCTATATACCTGCTGTATAGAGGCATGGCTTTTGAAGTTACTCTTTCCAGGAGTTAAGGGCTTACCATTGTCTTATGTATTTTCCTATTTTTCTTATGGTTTTGAGAGAACAGGGGAACTGTTTCGGGTGATGTTTGCTGAGCAGAAGTTAAGAGGGTTGGTTGAAAGAAGAACTGACTTGAGTAGTCAGCCCAAAGGGAAGGGCTACAACTCAGCAAAGGGAGAAACAGTCAAATACATATTAAAATAAAAATATTAAACCAGTGTTGGTGATCCTCAAATATCTATTTATATTCTTGTGCACTATTGACTTCCAGAGCATTCTTAACCAAGAGTTCTGTGGTCTGATTTAGAAGGGAGCTGAGTTTGCAAATGTAATGGTGTTTGTTTTAATTATTCAAGGCCAGTTTATTCAGATATTAATTCAGCAGGTCTCTGCTTGGTAAATCTTCTGGTTCTGGTCACAGCTTAGCTTATCTATGAATCTATTAAATACTTTCATATGAGTCCTGCATTGTGTTTCCTGTTTTAGGTGTTTTCTTCCAAGATGCACAGTCACAAAAGGCATTGTTTTTAAATCCTACTTGAATTTCCTTATAATAACAAAAATTACCGGTTTCTTGTACTTAAATTTATTTTCCTTAAGGAGTAGAACACTTTCAGCTTTCTTGACAAATGAGAAATAAATATCATGTGTGTGAGCCAGGATTTTTTTCCAGACCGCCACACCCAGACACACATAGGCTGCCCAGTCCAGCAGTTCATTCAAGGTGTTGTCAGAAGAGGGAGCCCTCACCCTGTCTTCAAAAGGTTCTTTTGGATGCCAGTAAATGCATGGAAGTAAAATTCATGTTTGTACAGGGAAGTAAATTGGGAAGCTTGGAGTTTCTTTATTTTAAAATGTTGATAGTGCCCATCAGTAATGTGTGCAAAGCTCTCAGCTTATTTTTCAGATGTTTGACAGTTTTGTTGTCCTCTACAGAATTTCCACGCTGTTGTATTGATTTGTTTTGCCATCTGTTTGTTAATATTGGCAAACAGGCTTAGGATTTATTCAAGTTATTACTTAGTGGATGAAAGTTATTAGTACTGACATTTTTCTTCTTACTTGCGAAGTTCTTGTCACTTGGAAGTGACACTTGTGTGTGTTTTTCTAGAACTTACCTGGAAACCATACAGAAAAGAGTAAACAACAAGCAGAAAAGCAAATGTAAGGAAACTGTTGTGGGGGAAGCTGTCTTGGGACCCACAATGTGTTGTAGAAGACCTTTATTTACATGAATAATGATAGGTTGGGAATTTATTACGTTATTTTGACCAAGTGCTATGTATTGTATTTTTTATTTACTTTCCATGTAGATTTGCCCTTCCGCTTCCAGGCAAGACCAAATTCTTTATCTTCCTCCCAAGTGCATGAAATAAAAAGTCTACTGAGGTCATTCAACGCTTATATCTTAGAGTAATCTGTAACAACACCAACTCTATTTAAAGGGAAAAGTAGGGCTTTATCATTTAAGACAGTCACACAGTCTGCTGCTTTAGATTGAGCCTGCTTGTTCTGAATAGTCTTTGCTTTTATTGTATCGCTTTAAGGTCTCTTAGAGCTTAAGCATAATTCTTGTTAGTATTGTGCCATGAACTCGTCCTCTTATTGCTTACATCTGTCCTACTCTTTCAGGAACAGAGGAGTGCTTAAATCCGAAAATGGCATGACATCGTATAAGCAGTGCATAACTTTCTTTAAAGATGATTCTTCTTTTAAATTCAGTTTTAGTGGCATAGCACACAAGAAGTTACATCAGCAGGGTATATGTTATGAAGCTTCGGGAGCTTTCATGATATAGAACCTCTGCTGTCATTAAGATCTGAGCAGGTGAACCAGTTGGGGAGCAGCCTCACAGCTTATTTTGGTCCTTTATAGTAGAGTTGTGACTTAGTTATTTGGTCCTATCTAAAGGTTGTGAGAATTAGCAGCAAAACTTAAGTTAATAACAAATCTATTGAAAAATATGTAACATAGACAGAGTGACAGAACGGAGCTCTGTGGGCAATGAAACAATATTCAGCGCTTTTATTACTCATGTGGTTTAATGTCCATTGTCTTCTAAACTCCTTTGACACACAAAGAAGATCTATATCATTGACAGCATTTTAGTGTCAGAAACCAAAGGATTAATGTTCATGTGCTTGTAAATTCTTATTTGCAAGTTATCTAAGTCATAGGCTTTCCTGATGTGCTTCAGTAAAAGGGAAGAATCAGATCTAGTAATTTGATTTTTTAGCTACTCTTGCTGCTTTTTAGTATATGCAAAGCAGAAAGAGGAACTCGTGTTAGGTATGCAGGACTGTTAGCATATATGATTCCCAAAGTGTTTGTTTTTAAGAAGTTACTTTGTGAAATAATGTCTGTATGCTGTTCAGTGTTGAAAAGGAATAAATCCAGTACTTAGGTGTGTCATTAAAAGGCGTACTGTAATCTCTGAGGATTACTCATGTATTGGAAACTGCAAATAGTTTAGACATAAGTTCGGTCTCTTAAGAAGCACAAACCGAAGACTGGACTCGAGGTGGATTTGTGTGGCATGGGCAGTGATTGTCTCTGAACTTCTGTGAGTCATCTGGAAAACATATCACAATACATTTTGTGGATGTTCACATTACATCCAAAACTATTTTTACGTTTGTCTGGACTCTTTGAGCTCCATCATCTTGCTGGAAAGTGTATATGAAATGGAGAAGATATAATGACAACAGTCAGGAATGGTGTAAACGTAATGTTTTCTATATGAGGAATGTCAGAATAAGCCAGTTCCATTGTTTCATCTCAGTTGAGAAAGAGGTGAGGGATGAGTGTAACAGTGGGGTCCAAAACAAATGTAAGAGAGGGTGAAGAGCAAATGGCTGTTCATTCTTCTGGTACAACAGTTAAGGGATACCAGATGAGTTTCCCAGCAGTTAAGAGTTTCAAAAGCAGACAAAGGTCATCACATATTTAGATACTGAATAAAGAGGCTGTGGAGCTTCCTGTCAGGGGATGTAGAGGATTTTATGGCTTTCCATCAGGTTTTGAAGGGATTTGAAGAAACCACTGGTGGAAAGATCTCATTGATATCTATGCAGGTTCTGTTACGGTCTCTCGAAATTTCTGAAACTGATTATTCCAAATAGCATCATGAGGAAGTGCTGCTGATTACTTACTTTTTTGCTGTTCAACTTTTCCAGGCATCTTCTGTTGATGGGCTTTCATGAACTTTTGTCCGTTTTTACATTGTTCTGACTTTGCTGTGTTGAGAAGCAGAAATGGCCTTATCACACATCTTGATGTAGCAGCAAGATGAGCTGTTGCTTATGAGAAGGCATGGGGGTCTACCCAACAGCCTCTATTAGGATGACAAAGTAATGACACATTGGCATTTTAAATTAAACTCACTGGAAGGCCCTTATGCCTTTTAAAATTTGTTTTTCTAGGCTCTGCAGAGCTTTGAACGCTCGGTGCCTACTTGATACAAGTAGGAAGACTTAAAGGGGATATGCTTTACTCTCTCGTTCACACTCAGCTTCCGAAAGTTGAATTTGGTTTTTAGGGTAAGAAAAAGCAAGTGTGTGTCTGCGGTGCCTGTTTATGGATGTCTTGTGGTCTTTTTGTCATTTGGGAAAGCAGATTGATGCTAATCAGTCTATTTAATGACTAGGATCTGCATATTTGCTGTTGATTCCCATAGAAATTCAGCATTTAGGAAATAATTTTCTATTATGAAAGAAGTTGTATAGCTTTTACATTTGGATTTTTCTATGCGATTGAGACGAACGTGATTGTGCTCTTTAAAAAAGTCTCTTCTCCTGTCTGTACTTAATTGCAGAGAAGAACCTTCAGCATGAAGGAAGAGGAAGAATGTACCAGACCACTTTATCTGTGCTCCTTTTTCTCCTTTTCCAGTCAAGCATGAGTTTCACTGGATTTAGCCTCAAAACTGGCTCCTAGCAGTTTTTATGGCACAAATCTCAGCTTATCATAAAATCTGATAATAAGCTATATAGCAAGAAGACAAGGTCAGTTGTCAAGCTGAAGGAATATATCACTGTTTTTCTTCACCCTTAAGTTATGCTTTTACACAACATAGAATGAGCTGTTAAAAATGTGCATCTTACAATTACAGCTGTAGTTAGTTATTGAAATAGGGTTAGGAAAGGAGATCCATTACTCTCTGCTTCTTTCCATTAAAACTTGCTTGATGATCATACGTCTGGATGCTGGATTCTTTTAGAAGTCCAGAACAGTCAGGATGTGAGGCTTCTTAACCATCTGCTTTTATATGCAAGTGTCTATCTGTAAGTTTCTAGAACCTCACTTAATACCTTTTTCAAATTTTCTATAAATGATATTTAGAAATTCATAAACTTATTTATTTACATAGTCGCTTGCATATTATATATTAATTTATAAATACGATGTTTCCTATTTTCTGTAAATATCACACATCCATATTTCGGATGTTTTGCTCTTCCAAAAGTCTAGTCTTCTTTCCTTGAAAAGTTGGAGTTAGTTATTGTACTAGAAATTATTTTTTGTTTGCACAAATCCTTACTATTTAAATTTTGGCCTAGCAATATTCATATGGGTATGTGCACACACTTCCTAACATATCACTTTTTTTTTCTACTGCAGATGTTCTGCAGAGATTCCAGAATATAGGAGATTATTTGTAAAGTGGGGAGCAGTGGAGCATGTTACAATGAGTCTTGTTTCTGTCAGTCAATGCTTTGCGCTTAGGAATAATTAAAATAAATAAAACTGTTATATTTCGCTGAAAAACTGAACAAATGTGTGTTACTGAATTGCTGAATTGTGGCATAAATCTAGTAAAACCTAAGATTGTATGTACAGAATATGCTTAGTGAGGTTTTTTGCTTGTCTATAGTTTTTCATAAAATGAATGTGTTGCTACGTGGTACAGTAGCACTGAATATGGTACTTTGATGTGTCAGATGCCATTAATTGAGTTGAGACAGAGCATGTTAAATGTTTGAGAACTGAACAGACAAATCAGATGTGCAAATATGGGCGGTATGTCTTCTCTGAGAAGAATTGGTTGCGTTTTGAGATTGCTGAGCTGATTGATGTGAGTTACATTAAGAATTGTCTCGTCAGTTAAATGCCCCACTCCAGTTGCAAAATTTCAATAGCCACAAGAACCACATAGCCTTTAAGTGTGTGTGTAGTCCTAACCTTCATAACCTTAAACTTAATAACATTAAACTTAATAATCTTAAACTTTGGAAATTACCTGGACAATTTTGGAAATTATACTTCCATTTTTTACAATTATTTCCATTTTTCATCTAAAAAATTGGCTCTGAATGCAACGTCTGATTCTCCAATTGAGGTACAGGCTAGTTGGATTATGGTTGAGCTCTATTTTTTTTGCTCATTTTGTTTAAGCACAGCTGCTGCTGTTGACAGGGGCATACCTTGGGAGATTTCTGCGTTCTGATAGGGCTTTACCTGACTCTTGTCTCCCAGCAGGTCTTATGAACCATGTCAGTCTTCCCCATACATTTTGTTGTTTGAATGACCTGTTTGAAAAAAATGATTGCTGTAATCAGCGGTACTGGAATAGAAGGAATTTTAAAGTATCAAATTTTTCTGGTGACTGGGTTTTTGATAAACCATTTTTATAATTGTCTGGACAGTACGAACAGAAGCGAATGTTGTACAGAGATGGTAGCACTACAGCGTAGGCTTTTAAGCAAGAAGCAGAATGTCCCAAGGCTTAAAATAGCTTCTACGTGGCTCCTTGCTGGATTTCATTTTAGTACAGATGTTTCCAAACAATATGTGTTACAGCAGGTTGCCTTTTAAAAATCTGAACTGAAAAGGTCTTTTGAGTGTACCATGAAGGGTTTTGTTTTCACAACAGCAGAAAGGAATCGGTCCCCATATTGAAAAAGTGAGGTTTTTTGGGGTGAGGAGAATGTGCATCTTGTGCACATTGAAAACATTTGAAGCTGAGCATTGTAGAAGACAAATCACATTGAGTACTGAAGTACAGTCTTATTCTTAGTTTTCTGTACTTTATCAGCAGAACAGTTGAGTATCTTTTAAGTGGTGTTTTGTAAGCAGCCTTGCAATGGCTGTTGCATCGGTGTTTACTCAGTTACCTGAGAAGGGGTATCCACATGTATCAGAGGTAGAGCTTTAATTCTGTTGTTTGTGGATACTTTGTGCTTTGAGCCAATGTAAAGATGAATTCTGAGGATCTCTTCCAGAGTTTTTCACTGTATTGAGAACATTCCTGTTTAAAAAAAAAAAGAAAAAAATAACTAGTAAATAGAGATGTTCTGGTTTTAAAAGCTGTCTTCTGATATTTGCCCTTTTGCTTGGTTTGTGGGCAGGGGGCTGGTGAACGGCTTTCTTTGCTTCCATGGAATTATGTGTAAGCCATTGTTTATCTGTGCTCACCTAACTATCCCAAATGACTAAGATAAACTCCTGTTGGTTGTGCTGGCTTTCTTAGTTGCTTTGGGCCTTTACAATTATTATTTTAATGGCTGGAGCAGTTACAATAAACAAAAACCTAAAACCCTGATGGTCAAAGCTTTCCAGAGAAACATACTCTGAAAAAGTGTATGTGGAAATAGAGAAGTGATAAAGAGGCATTGCCATTTATGCCTTCATAGTAATCCAAACAGTGAAGTGTATTGTAACTATATTACCATTTTTTTTCCCTGCTGCTTTTTCATCTGAAAAACTGTATTTGTTTATATCGCTTCCTTGTGGAGTTTGTTACCTGTTGCCACGTGTTCTTAAAAGAGCAGTTTGCAAATGTGGCAGAGTTTGTACCCTGGAGCTGGTCTGAGGGTCTTATTTATCCAATAGGATCTTAATTACTGGATATCTTTCTCAAGATATTGGTCAATCTGTAATACTGACAATCAAGCAAAAAATAGCCTATATGTTTGATGGAATCTACAATGCTATTGTGCTACCTTTAGTTGATTCTTCTTTTTTCCCTTCTGCCTCTGCTTGACAGATTTTGGTTTTGCTGGTGTTAAAGAAAATGCAGCTTGCACAAGGGCAATAGCTGTCTTGTCTCATGCAGCTTTTAGTGCCAAGGTTATTGGTTTCAAAAGCGGTTGAAAACAATTGTAGTTAAATATCTGATGGCTTTTGAATGCTTCCACATGATGATTCTTAGCAGATGTTTTTAAAATCATAGCAGTATTAAACATTTTCTCCAAGTACTGTGTTTAGAGGTGAAAGTTCTAAATGGACCTGGGAACGGATCGCTTTCACCCTTAGCTTCTGTCAATCAGATGAAAGATACTGATTTTTTTCCTGATGTTACAGCCCTGCTGTAGAAACAAGGTCACTGTCCTTTCCAGTACTGTGTACTTCCCAAGAGTAACTCAAAAGTATTTAGAAAGCAGTATTTGACTTTTCTTTCCAGGACTTCAGTGCTGGTTGTGATGCTTCTGCTCATGATAGAATTGCTTTGCCAGGAGCATACAGGTAGAGTCTGTTGGTGGCCTGTAGAGAATCAGGACTGAGATTCCACTCATTGGTAATGAAAATAGTTGAGTTTAGATCTCTGGTGCCTTGGAAATATCAGCTGGGCTTCCTTCTGAAATGTTAGGAGGAGATGGAAAAATAAATATGTTTTTCTCTCAGATTTTATTTAGAACGTGGAAAAGCTGAGAGCAAAGCCGCAGTTGTTACATATGATACACCTGAGAGATCATTCCAGGTTTGGATTGGCAGAAGACATCAATGAGCTTGGGGGGGGGAAGGGGGGGGGAGGAATTAAGCAAAAATGATTTAACCCCTGCCTTGTAAGCTGTTGTCTTTTTTCCTTTTGAAGTGTCAGTTTGTGGTTTTGATAAATGTCAGAAGCGTTCTTCTCAAATAAGATACTTCTCCACAAAATCCAGTGTTATGGTATTTTTTCTCTCTTCCCTCTAAAGATTGTTTTGTCCTTCCTTTGGTTTTCAATCAGACAAGTGCTCAAGAAATGGGATGGATTTGACGGCTAAGTGTGTTTCCTACTAAATTAGTATTGTAAAGGAACTAAAGGAGGCAGATGAGGATATTCTTTCATGCAAGTTTGGAAGTTCGTTAACTTAACAATGGGAATTAAAATCCTCTCTCTTCTGCCCCCACCCGCATCTAGCTATCAGTCCTATTTGTATTATTTTACATGATGACAAAGTCTCTCTTACATGCACACACCAGTTATCGGGATACAGCCTGGTGTCTCTGTCTGCATATCAGGTACAGGGGCAGTTGTGGCACAACAAATTTTAAGTAGAACTCCTCTCCTCCCTGTCCTGGAGGGAAGGCTTTGTAGACAGTATGACTTAGAGAAGCTCATTTTGGGTTTTTTGGGGTGTGTTAATTTATTAGTTCTCAAAGTCAGCTGATAACAACTTGTTTAGGCTTTTTGATTTTTATTTTTCCAAATAACTGTGAGTAGGGTACATAGAAGTTACACAGTTTGTCTAATGCGTCTCATCGTGTCCTCATAGCAGAGGGGCTCCAACCCTTGGATCATCTTCATAGCATTAATATCTTTCATTAAAATAACTCTGAAAGGAGAGTTCAGTACAGAAACTGATGGCATAGAGTGCTTGCACACCAAAACAAAGTGATATAAGGAAGTGCATAAGGCATCATGGCACCTAGGAAGGAAAAAGTGGAAAGAGACTTGGGAGTGATAGTGGACAGGAAACTCAACATGAGCCAGCAGTGTGCCTAAGTGGCCAAGAGGGCCAGTGATCAGGAATGGTGTGGCCAGCAGGACTAGAAAAGTTATCATTCCCTTATACTCGGCAATGGTCAGGTCTGGGCCCCTCAGATTAAGAGAGATGTTGAGATGCTGGAGTGTGTCCAGAGGAGAGCAACGAAGATGATGAAGGGGCTGGAGCACAAGCCCTGTGAAGAGCGACTGAGGGAGCTGGGTTTATTTAGTCTGGAGAAGAGGAGGCTCAGGGGAGACCTTATTGCCCTCTATAACTACCTAAAAGGAGGTTGTAGGCAGGCAGGGGTTGGTCTCTTCTCTCAGGCGACCAGTGACAGAACAAGAGGACATGGTCTCAAGCTTCATCAGGGGAGGTTTAGGCTTGATATTAGGAAAAAATTTTTCACTGAAAGGGTGATTGGCCAGTGGAATGCACTGCCCAGGGAGGTGGTGGAGTCATCGTCCCTGGAGGTGTTTAAAAACAGATCGGATGAGGGACTTAGTGCCATGGTTTAAATGATGAGTAGGTGTTGGTGTTGGGTCATAGGTTGGACTTGATGATCTCAGAGGTCTTTTCCAACTTTGTGATACTGTGAAAAAGTCAGAAGCTCAAATTCCTTTGGAATTAGGAAATAAAAGGGACAAAGTCTGAAGGAAGCACTCCGGTTTCCCTCTTCATCCTTAAGGATGTTGTTCATTTGGTCCTTTTGGTCACAAAATTAATCTGGGGAAATAAACCCGAACAGATTGAAGACATTGAGGCACTTCTGTCTTAACGCACTGCTTGCCTGTTGGCATGATGTCTCTACCTTCCCACATGATAGATGGAACTGTCCAAATCTGTGTTCTCTATGTGCAGTTTGTCTGGTTTGATGAGCTGTCAGGTTTAGATATAAACTCTGTAGGATTACTATCACCCCGTGCTACCTCAGATCCTTCTTATTAGGACTGCCAGGCATACTCATTTGTTACGGTTTGGAGGACTGGTTTATAGTGACAAGAGGCCATTACTTACAGCCCTGTTTAGTCAGGCATCTTTACGGTAGCATCAGCTTTCATTTTGCTAAATCGCGATGCAGGTTTGGCCAAGAGCTCTTCCCCATGTTACAACTCGCTGAGCCATTTGCATTTCAGCCCTAAGTTGTGTTTGTTTAATCAGTCACTTTGGTGTAAATACTGATGAAATTGTCAAGTGGTTTCTTTGGCTAAAGGCAAGTCATGCTTTGCAACTCCAGTTCTATATTCTTTTCCCTGGAGGTATAATCCTTGCTTTTGTTTCATCCCTACATAATTTTTTGCATGATTGAAGGCCCGTGAATAAAGTCAACAATATATTTTTGTTTTTACTTCAAATCCTGAAGGAGGCTGCAAAGAACGTGTGTGCATAATAAGGGAAGGATGAACTCCTCAAGTGTTTAAAAACAAAATTGATGTTTTTTCCTTTACCAAAATTGCTGACAACCATTTCATATTTTAGAATTCCTTAAGTTATAAAAGAAATGTTATTTAACAATGGCAATCCAATCCTTTCTCTTTGTCTTTGCTTAGCTGTAGCCTTGAAAAAAGTTGTACAGAGTTAAAAGCATGTTGTAGAATTACTGAATCAATACAGACAGTCCTGTGCTAAGAGCTTTGCTTCAGAGCGAGGTGCTTGTTGTAACAGCTCCTTACTAACCAGAGTATTGCTGATTTTTGAGTGAGAAGAGTTGCCACTGGTCTCTGTCTTTGTAGCTCACTGACAAGGGGTGTGACTGGTTTTGTTTCAGCTACTTCCCACCCTGCACAACATCTAATAACACATGACTTAGAATCATAGAAGGGGGTTGGGTTGGAAGGGACACCTCCCACCAGACAAGGCTGCTCAAAGCCCCATCCAGCTTGGCCTTGAACACTTTCAGGGAGGAGGCATCCACAGGTTCACTGAACAGCTGTTCGACTTATTAATGGAGAGGAAGACTCCCCTTCTGCAGTTATTTTCCTGTAGCATTAGGAAGCTGAAGGATCTCAGGAAATTATTGGATAAAATGTGGCAAGTGGGTGTTTTTTGGGGGGATAGAATGACACATTCCTCTTTCAGCAGCAACAAACAAGTAGAATATGTAATGTGGCTCTAAATAAGCTGGATTTTAAATCAGTAGAAATCACTGCTTCTTGAAGCATTTCCTTCTCAATAAATCTTCATGCAACTCTGTGACCAGGTACTCTATTCCTGTTGTTAGGTTGTCCCAGGTTGACATTTGCGTCGTGGGATGTCTGTCAGATATAGCTGTGGTGACAGTACACCGCATCCCGGAATCCTTTTACTTTCCATGATGGAGTGTTCTTTTTCCTGCTTTCCAAGTCTGAGAAGGCTGTCACAGATAAAACCAGGCTCTGTGGCGCACTGAATGTGACTGACAATGTGCAGTGAGAGTGGTTGGTCTAGAAAGTTGCAGGTGTGGTAGATTGCTGGTTTAGAAAGAGGATAAGAGCCAAGCAACAAGGGCTTGGCAGGTGTTCTTTTTGATGGAAACCTCTTAGGAACTTTACCTGTATAGGAGAGTCCATGGGCAGAAAGGGGAGGTTATGAATACATATATGTGGCAGTGACTCAAGTTAGTTATGGCTTTTAGAAACCTAAAGCAAGGAAGGATACGTATTTGTGGCTTAGTGCTACTGTTCTATAGTGTGTTTTAGCCTCAAGATATAGACGGGAAACACAGGACTGAGTAGTTCCCTAAGGAGTTTATTGTTTTAGGGAGAAAGGTTTTGTTTGTTTGTTAGTAATTTTTTTTAAAAAAACAGCACCTGCAGAGTTCTCAGATTGCTCATTGCAGCAGCTGTTTTGTGAAGTTGCAGCTTTTTCATGAGGAAACAAACCATGTTTAAGCTTGAAGACTATTAATGTACTACCTATTTAGGAGACCTTTGCCTGAGCAGGGCAATATTCAAACCAGGGTTGCTTAGGCTGCTTGGTGGCTTGATGAGAGAATGACGCGGGGTTAGGAGTTTCTTGGTAAGGTCTGTGCACTTTAGCACTCACAATGATCATTGGTTTAAAGTTGTGGAGTCCCTTTAAGTGACTTGACTTGTGAATGTGTAGTAAGGTTTTCATTCCACCTCGAATATTGTGTTCACTTTTGGGCATCACAGTATAAAAAGGGTATCAAACTACTGGAGAGCGTCCAGAGGAGGCCACAAAGCTGGTGAAGGGTATAGAGGAGAAATCATATGAGGAGCAGCTGAAGTCACTTGGTCTGTTCAGCCTGGAGGATACTGAGGGAAGACCTCATAGCCGTCTACTCCCTTCTCACAAGGGAAAGAGGAGGAGGAGTAGGTGCTGATCTCTTCTTACTGGTGACCAATGACAGGACTCAAGAGAATGGCAGGAAGCTGTGTCAGGGAGGTTTCAGTTAGATATTAGGAAGAGGTTCTTCACCCAGAGGGTGGTGGAGCACTGGAGCAGTTCCCCAGGAAAGCAGTCACGGCACCAAGGCTGTGAATATTCAGTTCTTTTCAGACTAAATTACTGTGCGGTTCAGGATGCCACACTGCACAGGTCCTCCTGTTTCCCAAAGCCTTCATCCATCGATGCTGAGCTCACTGAACTGTGTTAGTGCTTATTAACACAAGGCAGTTATGGTGCTCAGGACACAGCACCATAATGGTGCCTGCCTCTCTAGTCCCCTAGATATTAGGAAGAGGTTCTTCTCCCAGAGGGTGGTGGAGTGCTGGAGCAGCTTCCCAGGGAAGCAGTCACAGCACCAAGCTGGACAATATTCAAGAAGCTTTCGGACAATGCCCTGAGACACAGGATGTGAATGTTGGAGTTGTCCTGTGTAGGGACAGGAGTTGGACTCAATGATCCTTGTGGGTCCCTTCCAACTCAGGTCATTCTATGATTCTATTGTAAGTTTTGAGGTTGTCATTGGTGGAGGTCTGGTAGAAGGCGTGTGCAGGAATAATGTAGAGAGGAGAGTGCATTCTGGTGCAGTATTAGGAAGGCAAGGAGAAGGAAAAGTAGAATTTCAGAGTTTAAGAAGTGAACTTTGCAGTTATGCATTTTGTATCAGAGCTGAGCTGTGCAATTGCTGGCCCTGCTGCTGTTTTGGGAAGAAATTGTCTCATGCTTATTATTCTATTGTTTTCAAAGCAGCTTAAAGAAAAGCTTGAAGTCTTGACAGCTGTGACAAAAACCAGTGCAGTAATGTGTCACCAGATAAGTGATACTGTATAGTCTGTGGCAGTCAGCAAAGCATAGCAGCCACTATTTATGTGTCAAGTTTAAAAGGGAGGAAGTGTTACCCAAAGGGGAAAGAAGATCTGAATCTGACAGCCTGGTAGACATCTGAGGTTAAATGTCATCTTTTGAATAGGTTTAACTCAAATATTTATTTTGTGTATTGAGATCCAAAATTCCAGCCTTTAAATGCTCATTTCATTACTTTACGGCAGTTAAAAACTTTGTGCCTAATCACAGAGCAAAGTTTCCTGCTGGAGCAGATGGTGTTAAAGGTTAGGGCGTAATTGTCAATATCTTACTTTTACTGTGGAAATATGTGAGTGCACCTACAGCCAAAAACAGGAGAGAGGTGCATTTTGTCAGTTTCTTTATCATTAAAATGTTGACTTTCAGTAATGATTTGTATGTTACTTGGAATCCTTCTCTGTTATATCAAATTATTTTCATGTTTACTAGGCTTGCTATTCTTCCTAAGTTCTTGTTCCAATTGAAAACTTTATATTTTAGCCTTCTTTGTATGTCTCCATGAGCAGCATCCATAATCATAGAATGGTTAGGGACGGAAGAGACCTTAAAGCCCATCCAGTTCCAACCCCTCTGCCATAGGCAAGGACACCTCCCACCAGACCAGACTGCTCAAGGCCCCATCCAACCTGGCCTTGAACACCTCCAGGGATGGGGCATTCACAGCTTCCCTGGGCAACCTGTGCCAGTGTCTTACCACCCTCATTGTGAAGAATTCCTTCCTAATGTCTAATCTAGATCTTCCCCCTTCCTCTTTAAAGCCGTTACATAGTACACGGGCAAGTAGTGTAGGTATTGGGATTGTTTTATTTCCCCCTTCCCTGCCATAAGGTGTTTATCCTTTGAGCATCTGTTTGGGTTTTTTAGCTTCCTGAGTGCTCTTAAGCCTTTATATCACTTGTGACAGGAGCGAATAGAGCAGAGATACTTGTATGGGTATTTTAATGATGTTAGAAGAGCAGAAGTTGTTAGCCTTCAAACAGTATTTTCAGCTTGGCATTTATGGGGAGCAGCTCACGTTGAGCCAGAGACACTCTATTTTCATGGTATCATTAAGGTTTGAAAAGATCTCTAAGTTCATCCAGTCCAATCGTCAGCCCAAAACCACCATCTCTGCTCAACCATGTCTTGAAGTGCCACGTCTACTTATTTTTTGAACACTTCCAGGGAAGGAAACTCCCCTATTTCCATGGGCAGCCTGCTCCAATGCTTCACCACTCTGTGGTACAGAAACTTTTTCTCATATCAAGTCTAAACCTCCCCTGGCACAGCTTGAAGCCATTTCCTCTCATCCTATCACTTGTTACTTGGGAGAAGAGACCAGCACCTGTCTCACTACAACCTCCTTTCCAGGAGCTGCAGAGAGTGATGAGGTCTCCCCTCAGCCTCCTCTTCTCCAGACTGAATAACCCCAGTTCCCTCAACCTCTTCCTTATCAGATTGTGCTCTTTTTCCTCTTCTCAAAAACATTGCCAGTATCTTTTTTTACATACTGAAATCTTTCCATCGAAGTGGGAATTACAAATCTTTGATTATATGACTAAAAAAATCACTTTATGTGATTCTGCAATTAGGCTTGAGTGTTGTGACGGATAAGGTTGATAATACTTTGATGCTGTTCCATGTATTCTGTCTGCTGTTGGTTTTGTGTGAAATTGGTAGTAAATCCAATTGTTTTCTAACAGTTTTACTTGAAAACTGTTGGCTGAGTTAAGATCACAGTTTCAGAATTTTAATCTAGAACCTGGTTGCCTCAAAGTCAGATCCCCTGGATGGGAAAAAGGGAGGCAGCAGACTAAACTGGTTTTCATCTTCCATTCCCCAGCTGCAGTGTAAGTTTTGTGTTCTCTCTGCTTTTTGCCTTAAACACAGCATGTAAATCTAACACTTGTATCTGGTGATCCCTGGATCAGGAGAAAAACTGCGGTACTGCACAGGAAGATGGAGAATGTGCTTTTCTGTCCTTGGTCTCCAAGGCCTTTCGTGTGGCAGGATGTAAGACTTGTGAGAGTATGGCATGCTCTTGTGCTGCTCTGCGTATGACAACTGCACTGCTTTACATTGCTTTTCTTCTCACAGCTTCTCATTCATGTGCGTATCAGCTTTTCTTAGAAGAGCATTGCCCCAATGTAAAGAACCTTTTGCTCCTTTTAAAAATAGGTGTATGGTTTGTGAATGGTATGCGGCATGGTTGGGTTCAGCTAAATCCATGATGTTGAGCTCAGGACTGGCAGTTGCAACTTACAAGAGGGATCCTAGACTACAGCCACATGGGTTTGCTACACTTTGGCAGTCAGTCATGCCGACAGTGGGACGCAGACTGTCAGGAAGGGAATTTAGAGCGGGACAAGAAGGGTTTGATGGTTTGAGAAGCCTTGTGAAACATTGGTGTGCCTGTGGTTTTTTTGAGTGTTCTCAATTCTGGTCTCTCCTTTTCAGGAAGAACATCAGAGCATTAGAAAAGGGGCAGCTGAAGTAGTTGTGGGCTCAGTTGTCTTACTGGAAGAGACTGACAAGTTTTCAGCTGCCACGTGTGGGACCAGACAGGCTAAATCCTCTAATGTGTGTGTAATCCAATGACTGTAGGTCTCAAGGGATCGTAGTGGGGCTGGACAGCAGTGGCCACGCTTGCATGCTCTTCTTAACAGAGCTTTTCCCGTGGCTGCTGCTGAGGGACACTGATCGGACCCCGCAGTGCATTCCATGTGTCCTTGATGGCAGAACGTCACAGGCCCTTCTTTTGGGCTGTGACCTGGATATGGAAGTGAAATAAATCATCCCAGTATTTGTGGGTGTAGGTAGTGATTTTTATCAGTTGAGAATTTGGTTCATTGCTTTGGAAAGGGTAAAATGATAACTTATTTATGATTCTTTTCTCTATAGGGCATTTGGTGACATGTTTTCTCAACTATGACTTTTGAGAGTTGTTTATGCCTTTCAGTGGATTATTGCAAGGCAAAATGCAGGAAGGTGCTACCATGAAAAATACAACAGGCTTGCATGAAGCTAATAGGACCTGTGTTTTTCCTCTTGTATCTTTTGGATGGGCCGTATTTTTACAAACATCATACAATGTTTTTTCTCTTCCCCCCCCCACACACACTTTTTGACAGGTCCTTGAAGATGCAGAGGCTCAACATTTGTTCCAGTCCATTCTTCCTGATATGGTCAAGCTGGCTCTCTGTCTCCCTACTATCTGCACACAGGTAAGCAGACACAACTTAAGTGCTCTGTGGGCACTTCTCCGCAGACTCTGACTAGTGGCTAAGGTCAAAACATCAAGATGATGTTATGTTATATAAAAAATGAATAATTTTAATAAATGCTATTTTATAAACAAATACCTAAATATAAATATATACACTATATATATAAAGCAATATAAAATATTCTTTATGAAAGCAACAATTTTTGTGTTCAATGTAGCTGAGGCCTTGTGAGCAGAATGGACAATGCACATCCATGATAATATAATAAAATGTAAAAAAGTATAGCCTACTGTCATATTTTGAGCCTGAACTTCAGTAACAGTTTCCTTGCTGGTTCTTGCTTTTTTTAAATGAAACCTCCATGAAATCTCTCGGGTTTGAAAATCACACTTATAAGTTGAAATACTTGAAAAATCTTAAAACATCTGATTTTTTATTTGATCCTAGAAGAAGTATTGTCATAAGTTTTTAATTTACTTAGGAGTGTATTTTATTCTAGTTAGAGCATCACAATACTTGCCCACATACAAACCTTAACTGATTCTTTATTATTGTTGTGAGAATCAATTCTGTAAGTAGTGAAGCTGTTAAAAGCGAGTAGGGCTGATCAGCGAAGTGAGGAAGTGTGATAGGTAACACATTACAATTTGTAAACCCCTTGTTACAGTTTTCTGAATTGATTTGGTGGTACATGAGCAGGGACTTTGTGATGCTGCAGATCTGTGACTTCAAACAGTGTGAATTTTTCTTACAAATTCTTTTATTGGTCACTTGATGGGGGAAATTTTTTGCGAATGCTGTGAAGTTTCTGAACACAAGACTTCATATAATAATGCCTTTTATAAAGATGTTGTACTGTCAGGCAGTGCAAATTGTGAAGAATTTTGTCAGCCTAATTTTTTTTGTTAGATGTAAAGATAAATTTGTTACAATGTAACCTGCTGTCCAAGATGTCCTATTTTTATAGGCTAGGAAGTTTTTTTTCCCCTTCTAGCTGTGTGACTTCAGCCATCACAATACAGCTTGTTAATTAAGTAGCCAGAAGATGGAATGCGATTCAGTGAATGTGAAATGTGGTAATTAGAAGAATGAAGGAAAGCTAGTTTGCTTTGTGGAGTAAGCAGGGCTGTGTATTAAACATTCTAAATTGGTACTAATTTCTGTATTCTCAGCTCTTGTGGTTCTAGGCTTGTTGTAATGGTATGGGATGAGGAGGTGAAAAACTGTATTCTTTATGCTGACCAGTGGGTTTATCACAATTGTTGCTGGAATTAGCATGCAGAATGATATTCCAACCCCCTATGTTATCCCAAAATTGAGGAAAAAAAATGCTGTGAACGTGGTGAGCAAAAATTGCAAAGCAGAAAGGCTGAATCATGGTAAAATGGAAGATGTAGAACAATTCAGGTTTTTTTTTGGTGTCACCTCCACCTTGTTTCTTTTTATATTAAAGAAACACTAACTAGAACCACAGAAAACTCCAAACTGCAGGGCAAAGGGACACTGAGCTTTTTGTTTGCTCTGATTATAAAAGAATGGGTAATCGTACACTTTTTGCAAATATTTATAAGTGTTTATTTCTTGAAACAGGATGGAAAAAAAATTAAAGGCAGTCATAGGGCATAGGCTATAGCGTGACTTCCACCGTTCTTCGTAAAGTACTAAGCGTGGTCATTGTAGCTGAAAGCTTTTCTGAAAGGTTCTTAACTAAACACATGGTGAAAGTGGGGGTTTACTTCAGTATTTAAGGTTGCCCAGGATTTGCAACATACCATCTTATTTTTTTGTCCTCTCTCTATTCCTTGTGGTTTTGTTTGATAAGTTGTGTTTTCTTGCTATGTCTTTTCATTCTTGATTAGAAATCTGCAGTTTGCCAAGCAAGCTTTTTCCAAATCATCTTGAATAAACTGTTCTTGACTTTAATGGTGCTACTGATTAAAGGGTTCACCATTGGCCTAAATTACTCTTGCTCTCATTTAACAAATGTAATTTTGTGCTCCTGTTTTTTCTTTTAAAATAGGTAAACTAATTTTTCTCTCTCATTCCCCCTTCTCTCCTGCCCCTCCCTCCCCCTTGCTTCTTTTGTTGGTAGCCAATACCTCTGCTGAAACAAAAGATGAATCACTCCATCACGATGTCACAGGAGCAGATTGCAAGTTTCCTGGCCAATGCTTTCTTCTGTACTTTTCCACGTCGCAATGCAAAGATGAAGTCTGAGTATTCTAGTTATCCAGACATTAACTTCAACAGGTATGGCACTCTGGAGTAAATGGAGCTGATAACCCTTCAATGAAAATATTATTGTTGTCATTTAGGGGAGAAACTCATTTCTTTCATGTTTCTGTCACTAATTTCAGTTGTTTCCTGTCTGTCTTTTTAACTCTAAGGGACAAGAAAGCTGTGCAACTGTGTAAGAAAGGCTATGCCTAATATTCCAAATTTTCCTTTTTTTTCCTTTTTTTCATGCGTGCACACGCACAGACACCTGTGCTCTGGCATAATTAAGCTGATACAATTCCCTGTCTCCTCATCAGCCATTCATCTGTGAATGGCATGTTTCAGCTGTGCTTCAAATGTTCTCTGTATGTTTAAATTAAAGGTCAGTAGTTCCCCAGCCATGTTTCTCTTGTTTCCTTTGTGTCAGCAATGGTGATCTGCACGTTAAGTCAGATCAATAAGATTTGACTCTTCAGCATATGCACGATCTCTTATCGTTTTAAGGCAGTTGTAGAGCTGCGTTAACCTGGCCTTTTCTCTATAAGTTAGCCTAAAAAAGTCCTTAAGACTGCAGTAAGAATTTAAATAAAGCTACTCTGATTTCTAAGCAAACATTTGTTCTTTTTTCTTCATCTCTAGCTTACAGAAATTTTTCTCATCTTTTTAAAATAGCTTCTCATTTTTAAATGGAGGAAGAGGATTGAGACAGTTCCTGCTGCTGGATATTATGGGTGACATGGACTTGTAAATTAGAAAAGAAAGTTTGTTGTCTTCTGGGCATTTCCATACAAGTTGGTGTAGATCAGCCTTAAGTTTATTGGACTGAAGCTTGGATAGGTTATTGATCTGGAGTTGTTCTTATTCCTCACAATTAACTTATGTCGTGTATGTGCTCTGAACACAGAGTTGAAATATAAATACTCTGTTAAATCACTGGAGTAACTTCATATTCTTTTTTCTGAACCTCACTGTTCCTTAGTGTTTGTCAATTTATGCAATTTTTGTATGATTACAGTTTCCTCTTTCAGTGTTTTTTTTCACTCAACCATTTGTTGGACCAAAATTGCTAAATGAGCAGATCAGGGAAGCAAAGTAGAGATGTGAAAGGTAGTGGATAAAATAAGAGGGAATGTGTCAGTGGGAGAGTGACTGGCAGGATAAAAGCAAAAGGAGGTTGAAGAGATAGAGTGGTAGAGAGAGGAGAGAGTACCACAAGGATTTACAGAGTTTTCTATCATGCTACTCTGTATAACCTGAATTAGTTGAAATCTAAAATGAGGGGGGGGGAGAAGAGGGATCAATAGTATCCTATTTCTTCGTCTTCCTGTCAGCCCTGTATTTTCTCACCCTGAAAAGTGAGTTCTTTAGTAGCAAGGGCAGACAATGAAATGGCACATTTCCAGCTATTGTTTCAGGCTTGTAAAGATGCCAAGGTTTGGTCCATGGCATTACTTTGGAAAAAAGCCCTTCAGAAAGCTGGACACACTCAAAAGGCAGGAGACAGTGACTGCAGTTAAAATGTTTGTGACTTCTTTCCCCTCTGTATAACAGTGCTTTGCTGTAAAGGCTTTAGTGGCTGCTGCTCTGCTCTGTCTGCTTAGGGACGGTCGTAACAGATTGTTCCACACAGCAGCTCTTTGTCCCCACAGTGTAATGCTCTGTAGTTTTTATCAGACTTAGATCTTCCCTCAGCATAATTCATCTGCTGCATAGCTGGGAATGAATGACTTTGTTATTTGAGTACAAAATAAATAAATAATCTGTCATGGTTCCCTAACAAAGCAGGTTACTGAGCGGATGGATGCTAGCAGTTGAGGGATTTTTTGCTTTAGCAGATGCTGTGTTCCTTGGTTCCACTGTGCCTCCGCCCTTTCTGCGTTCATACAAAAGGCTTCCTACCCTCCTCTCAGCAATTTGAGGCTGAAACAGTAAAATTTGTGCTGAAGTTGGAAACACGGTGGTGTGAGCTGTTTCTTACTACAGCACTCATTTATCAATTCACTTTTTGCAGACTTAAACATGAGTATCTTTTTAAACGTTGTAAAATAAGTTCCACACGTAAACACTGTCATGTTTCCCTCTTCCCTCCCAGTCTACTCCCTGCTTTAGGGTTTTCGTGATATTAACTAGTGACTTCACCTGTGTTCCCCCCAGATAGAAATCTGTTTGACCAAACAACAGATAGTTCAAGGTGTTAAGAATTTACTCTTTTCCTTTTTTTCCTCTTGGTCCCCCCTTTTTTTTTCTTCTTTTTCCTCTGTTTAGCATTTTCTGTGGCACTGTTGCTGCAGTGCTTGGCACTGTTGCTGCAGTGATGCTGGCAAGTTGCTTGAATGCCGGTGCATATGCTAATAATTGCAACTGGTTGGAAAGCAGGCCATTTTATATGTTAATATTAACATGTCATCTGTGCTGTACCTCTCCTCTCCTGCCTGTTGGTCTTGCCGAATAAGAGGAGGAAAAAAGCGGGCATTCCTCTTTTAACCCTGAAGCACTCGGTTTAATCCTGTATTGTGACTCTTACTGTCTAGTCTGATTGTTCGTTGTGCTACAGACTGAAAGTCATTTGTGTGTAATGAAATACTCCGTAATTTAATTGAATTCTTCCCTTTTGCACTTGGCAAGGGTGGGCCTGTTATGATTCTTAAGTCATTAATAACATAATTCATTTAAAAGGTAGTTAATAAATGAAATTAGTAGGTCAACTTTGAGAGTTTTGATATTTATGAATTCTAGTAGGTAGGATGATGTGTTCAGTGGCCAAACATTAGATCATACTGAATAGCATAAAATACTGCTTCTGTTCAAAATATTAAGCTAAATTTAGGAGTTCAATTTTTCTTTCTAAAAATACTTTTTCAAAATATAAGATATAAATAGATTGGAAGGCTGTATGCGAAAATGTCTCAGCACAAAAGAAATAATTAAATCTGCCATTTTATTCCTCTTACTCATGCATTTTCTATGGAAGTTGAATGATGGTTGAATGCAGAGCATGAATAGCATTGGCTCATCTGAGGTCGTCTCTACGCTTACATTGCTTGCACAGTTTAAAGTAGTTTCTTCTGGTGATGCTCATAACTAATCTTTGCGAGTAGTTGGTGGTTTAACATAGTAGTTCCATAAAAACTATATTCCTATTGAAATACAATAAAGGTAAGATTGGACTATGCTTTTTTGCATTTATTTTTTGAGATGCTGAGAGGGGTACAGTCCTCTGTCACACAAGACTTTGCACTGTGGAGGTTTTTCTCCCCCTGTTGACCAAGTTATCAGACCTTATCAGTGTCATAATGCTATAGAATCTGGTAACTTGGGAAATGACCTACTTTGGTCATTTATAATCGTGGTTGGATTGTATGTAAAAGCAAAGTATAAGGAAGGAAACCTGAACTCTTGAGTCAGTGTTCTGGATTACTGAAAAGCAAACAGATTTCTTGAGGACCCACTTTGCTTTTGCTGTATCTTTGACCTGCTACAGAGACGTTCTTAGCTGTTGTCAGCTTACAATAACACCTCTGTTTTACTTTTTAAAAAAAATGCTGTGATTGAAATGGAGATACTACACATCTGATAGCTCCTGTCAAATCAGTTGAGGTTAAATTCATAATTGAAGGTAGTATGGTTTATGACGTAAGCCTGTTGAGAAGGCCGAGGGGAGACTTTTATCACTGTCTACAACTGCCTGAAAGGAGGTTGTAGTGAGGTGGATGCTGGTCTCTTCCCCCGAGTGACAGGTGATAGGACAAGAGGAAATGGCCACAAGTTGTGCCAGGGGAGGTTCAGGTTAGGCATTAGGAAAAATTTCTTTGCTGGAACGGGTGGTCAAGCACTGGCAGAGGCTGGCCAGGGAGGTGATGGAGTCACCACCCCTGGAGGCATTTAAAAGATGGGTAGGCGAGTTTCTCAGGGATGTGGTTCAGTAGTGGACAGATACGGTTGAACTCGATCTCAAAGCTCTTTCCCAACCAAGCAATTCTATGATTCTATGATTTTGGCATGAATATTAGTGGATGCTCTGGTCTGAAACCAGCAGTGTTACACTAGGGCTGAATTTCTTCATCTTTATCAAACAAATGGTTGGAAATCCAGGAAAAAAGCCCCACTAGTTAAGATACATAGACTTTTTTTTGGAATGTATAACATAGGAAAGGAAATGGGCAAACTGTATAGGAGAATTGAAACTGTGCAGGAGAATTGAAATCTAATTTACCTGTAATGCAATTGTATCTTTGTAAACAACATCCATTTTGCAACACTAATGAGTATTCTCTAGGGAATAAATGATCTAGTGGCTTTGAGAGAACTTGGTTTGGGCTGAGAAATGCATTGCTCCTTGGAGAAATGGTTCTGGGTTTTCTGAATTTACAGACACTGATCCTACAAAACAGATTCTACTGTGCCTGCCTTGGGTCAGTGTTCAGATTAACCCTGGCTGGAATACTTGGAGTAGGGTATAATTTTCTGAAAAGCTTAAAAACAATGTTTATGTGTGTTAAATGATGAAGTACTCTGTAAATAGACGACTTTAAAAGGGCACTGTTCTTAACAAGTTGTGTGTAGTTACTTAGAACATCATGCATACTTAGAACCGTACTTGATGTCAATATTTTTTGTTAGTCCTGGAGGAAATTTCAATGTTAACTGGTTTATACCGTTTCTGTTGTTTTTAGATCCTCAGAGTAAAACATTTTACCCTGTCATTTCTTGGTATTTAGCAGTTGGAGTTAGCACCTTATGATTTCATCAAAGTCAAGTATCAATCTGATGTATTTTTAAGACTTCTAAATCACCAACGCTTTTTCTTAAAACACGTTATTACACTCCAAGTTACTTACCACAATAAACAAATACAAAATGAAAAGCTCAGAGAATAGAGATGTGGGTGTATATGAGTGTCTTGAGATGGAATGATAGTTTTTGTGTTTAGATTACCCACAAAATTACATTGGTCATATTTTTGTTTATGGAAAACTTATAATTCATTATTTAATCTAAAGATGAAGTTCTGATTAAACGTAAGGGTGTTAAATAGTACAGTGTTCTTAAATAACTTCGAGGTAGCGACAGCTCGTAACTGTGACGCATGCCAGCAAGTAAGAAATTGCCTGTGAGGCTGGATTATTGACTATGTTGTTTTTCTCTGACTTGACGCCAAGGGAATTAAAAATCTCTAAATTACTTCCTGTATAAACAGAGAAGAGGAAGGTGGCTTTAGTACAGAAAGGAGGAATTTGTGTTATTAAGTGGAAGAGACTTGCACAGACACCTGAAAAGCAGAACTGAGGTTGCTGTACTTGACTTGTGTAAAGGTTGTGCTATCTTTTCCTATTGGGAAGTGCAGGATCTGGATAGCGACGTTTCCTTCTGTGCTGTCAGGGAGTTGGTTGTTTTGCTTGCCTTTCATTTCTCTGTGTGCAACTTCTCATCTGGATTATTCTGCTTTTGATTTATGTAAAAGTCCAGATTTCATGAATTGAAGTTTTGCTATTCTGAGTAGCATTACTTTTAGTTCTAACTTAAAATGTTTTCAGAGGCTTTCAAGGGGTTGTATGCCTAACGGTTAATATTTTCTACTGGATATAAGAATTTCCCATTTTAAATTTGCCAAGGTTTCCTCATCTTACATTATATAATTGATGTTTAAGTATTTAAAGTTGTGTAGGACAGTGGTCTCCAACCGTTTTTGTTCGTGCATACCTTAATTATATTATACCTTAATCAGAAACAATGTATTTCGGCACTACTTAAGCTGGTTTGGCTTTTTCTCAGTGACCTGTATGCATGCTGAGGTCACTTTTCTTCAGCTCTGACATTGTTAAATCATTAGCAATGCGCCCTTTGAAGTACCATGCAGATCTGTCGCTGGCCTCTGCACTTGAACTGATGAGCAGGTTCATTAGAGATTTTGGCTCCAGCTTTCTAAGGCAGAAGTGTTGATTGAAAATAAGACAATTGTGAATTTGCAGTCAATGAGACTGCAAGAACTAGAAGATTGATAACGCTTTTAAAATGCTTTTTTCCAGTCTAAAATTTCAGGAAAACATGGGGGAAGATTTAGATTAGACATGAGGAAGAAATTCTTCATGATGAGGGTGGTGAGGCACTGGAACAGGTTGCCCAGAGAAATTGTGGATGCGCCCTCCCTGGAAGAATTCGAGGCCAGGTTGGATGGGACCTTGGGCAACCTGATCCGGTGGGAGGTGTCCCTGCCCATGGCAAGGTGGATGTTGGAACTGAAGGGCTTTAATGTTCCTTTGAATCCAAAAAGTTCTGTGATTCTATAATGCAAAACAATGCACGTGTTTCTGTAGTATGTATTGAAGTAGTATAACTCTTGCCTTGTAACTTCACTGTGTCTTTCCCGACAGTGGTTAAGTAATTTAAATTTTGTTTTACATTTTCCAGTATCAGTTCTTAATATTTTTAATATTTTATTTCTCATACATAGGATTTCTCTTCAGAACAATTGAAATAAGTGTCTGGATATTTGCTAGGGAAGAGTTTTCACTTGGCCACAGTGACTTTAACACCTACTGTGTTTATGACATTATTCACAGATGTACTTTCTTATGTTTTTAAATCTCTGACCGTGATTCCTCGAATACTTACGTGTATCTCTGTAGAGGTTTTTGTTTGATGAACGTGGCTGCTATTCTGGCTTGGAAGCTGGAGATAAATTTGCAGCTGTTTGATGCTCAGCCCCATAAGCTTTCTTAGCTCCTGTGTTGGTAAATTGGAGTTTGTTGCATGGCAGTGAGAACATCTCATACAAAGTGAAACAGCTTACTGATGCAGTTGCCAGTTATATTTCAGTTGATTCACCTGAAAACGGGCTTGCAGTGCTTTGCATCTGATTTACAGTGCACTTCATTTGGATGAGTTCTTTAATTGGAATTAATGGGTTTTGGCCTTGAGTTCTTCTGTCAGGAAATTGAGTGTATGATTTCCACTTAGGTTTTTGGGTGGGTTTTATAGTGGGATGTGTCTCTCAGCTTGAAGAATTGTATTTAATATCTTCCTGATGCCCTCATCTAGCTTTGCTCTTCAAAATAGAGATATTTGCTTCAGAAGTAAAACATCTCATAATGTTACCTAATTGATCATTTTGGAAATAAGGTTCAAGGTGAAAACATTCATAACTTTGCCACGTTATATCCTCACTTTAATTAACAGGGCAGGACTGGACCATTTTCAGTTGTTGTAAATATCACTTGCTTTTACTGTTGTAGTCACAATGATGACTGGTCACTTGTCCTGGGCTTAAGAGAGCTCGGCTGGCAGCACATGGTAGGGCAGGACTGCTGTTTTTTCTCTTGTCCTTTTCTTCTTCTGGCTTCAGTACAGCTTGGTGGAAGTCTTCCAAATCACTGGTGTCATTATGGTGTCCACTTTTTGTGGAAATTTTGAAAGAACATATGAAGCAATCAAATTCAACTAGATGAATATCAGTAACTTTGAATACTTAGACATTACAACAGTTTAATTTGAAGCCCATTAAAATCCATGTGAATTTTCCCACTGGTCTGACTGGCCTTTAGAACAAATTCCTAATTTTGTGGAGTGCTTTTACTTGAAATAGCTGCAGATAAGGCTTCCTTGGTCTGGTTATATGAAAACATGCAAGCAATATCATAGAATGATTTGGGTTGGAAGGGAGCCTAAAAATCATTCAATTCCAACCCCCCTGCCACGGACAGGGACACCTCCCACTGGATCCAGGTTGCTCAAAACCCCATCCAACCTGGCATTCAACACTTCCAGGGATGGGGCATCCACAGCTTCCCTGGGCAACCCCAGCTTTCCTGTAGCCCTTGAAGGCTTCTTCTATTCCTCATGCATGGAATATCTACCTACAGCTAGGGATGGCTGTGTCAGAACCCAGAGCTTTCTGCATTCTGTTGTGCTGCTCTGTGGCTTTTACCCAGCCATACAGGACAAGAAGAGAAATACAGATATCTGTTCACATTATTATATAGTTATTGATGGTGATGTGGGAATATTTATCTGCTGTAAATGAGATTTTTCAGATGCAAATCAGCATTACTCTGGCTTTGATCCCAGAGGAGAAAGAAGAGGTAGTTATCAGAGCTTTTAATAAGAGAAATGACAGGACAGTGCTGAACACTTCAGATTCTATCAAACCTTTGTTTGAAATTCCTTACTTGACAGAGTGACTGCATTTTGGCGAGTGATGGTAATGGATGAGACCAAGTTCATTGGCCTTGCTGTTGCCTTTTAGCTTGATCTGACTAATGTCAGGTATAGTTTTTCCAGTTCTGGACTTCTCCTGCCCAGTCTGCTGATTCTGTTGAATCACGTAGCACCTTCATGACATGATGAAATCTCTCCTGAGAGTCTGCGACGTGAGCAAGATTTCAATTTGATAAGGAGAGGCAAAAAACAAGTAAAGGCATGATTGGGTTAACAGATCAATTAACCAGTTTAAAGGATTCGTACTAAGTGAGACTTCCAGATAAAAACTCAGAGATCATTTGTGCATTTAGGCAAGACCTGCACCATCTCCCCCATCTCTTTCTTTTATGAACCCGTAATTAATTGTGCAAGCACAAGCCCTTGATAGAACTTGCATATTGGCCCATTTTAAAATAGACTTTATAAGTCTGGAGTTTTCTTTCTTCAAGTCCCAATTCAGTATTCAAAGTATAAAAAAGTTTTCATAAAACATTATTAGCCTCCTAAAAATTGGCTTTTGTGACTCAGTATAGATTTTGGATGAAATAGATCTTTTCAGCATCTGTACTTCGTAAGAATTCTTAAATACCAAAAAAATCTACTTCACTTCACTACTAAAAGCTAAATCTACCTGACAGCATTCTGTTTTTAAAGGCAGGTTGTCATTCCAGTATGTGGAAACAAATGAATGTTGTGTCGTTTCTTTACTTAGCCTGTTTGTTGGGGGGGAGTCTTATATCCTCGGGGCTTTCACATCTTTTAGTCAACTTCCTACTCAAAGGGTATTATTTTTGAAGTCATAGCTATTCTTCCTTCCAGATAAATTCCATTATGTGTTGCCAATAACAATACCTTGTTACTTTTGTTACTTTGTTGGAAATGAAATTAAGTAATGCGTGTTCAAGTTGCTGGAAGGCAGATGATGCAGTAAAAGTATTTCAGCTAACCTTGAAAGAATGCATTCACTTAATGGCTGAAAATAGGATACTGCTTTTTAATGCTTAGATTTTCACAAATGAATGTTAGAACAGCCATAGTAGCCCAGTGGATGAAGCCATTTCTGCTGGGACTGCGTTCTTTTCTTTAGAAACGCTGCTGGTGCAGTGCAGCTCTTGAAAGCAGTGTCATTGTATTAATGCTCTGCAACTCACTGAGCTGGAAGTAGGCTAAGATGTGCACCTTGGAGTGCTCAACATACACATTTTCACCCACATATTTCAGTCTAAGCCAGTCTGTTGCAAATAGAACTGTTAGCTCTCCTGGATACTCGTAATGAAATCATATTGTTTGATATTACAAAATCAGTTATCAGTGAGATGGACATTCACTCAGCATCTTCAGAAACGTAGCAAGTGAATGAATTTGTTACTCCTAAAGACCTATCTTACAGGGACTGCTTAGAGGGCTCTTTCCCACAGAAGAGTGTTTAAATGCAAGGTTAATTGAAATATGTGCATAATAGTTAAAGAATCAAATCACAATTAGTAAGTAGCCTAATTCTATGCACAATATTCATGAAATCTAATTAATTGCTTTTATTTCTTGTTTTTCAGATTGTTTGAAGGACGGTCACCAAGAAAACCGGAGAAACTTAAGACCCTTTTCTGTTATTTCAGAAGAGTCACAGAAAAAAGTATATCCTTTATTCTCTTTTTGAGCTACAAAGCAGATACCTGAAAAATTTAATCCCATTACATTTAGGAATAGCTATGCAGCATTGTGATGGGAGTAACAAAAGCCTGTTTTGAAATACACTGTTATTCATATTAATGGCATTTCTTCTCATGTAGTTGATCCATGCAATTAAATTTTTTGCACAGAACTTATTCTGTTTTTTTGTTTCTGAGAAGTATGTATGAGGGAATGTGTAAAATATACAAAAATATATTTTCACCTCTCTTCATAAATAGGCATGTAGTGTGTGTATATAAACGTATATGTATGTATGTAATTATAAATATAAATATGTATGTTTGTAATATATGCAACTAGTTGCTGCACCACATCAGAGTGAGAATTTAGAGGGAACTTAACAGCATGTGTAATCATTGAAATCACAGACTTAAAGATGCTGAATCAAGCTTCAGGTTTCCTGCAATATGCACGTTTAGTCGTTTGACTGTAATGTTTGTAGTTCTGAGGGATTTTCCTCTATTTGTTCTGATAGTTCAGGTTTTTCCCATCTATTTCCCAAAGCAAAACTGTAGTGGAGTTTGCCCAGTACAAATAAAACAAATGTCAGCAGGACATGAGATATCCCCAGCTCCCTTAGGAGTCTGCGTGACGTTTTCCTTAGTGTGGGTAGTCAGACCTTCTGTTGTTACCATGAATTTGAACACCTGCATAAGCTTTCACAAATAGATTTATTGTTGTGAGAACTGTCTCAGAACTTGTATTTTGGGAGAGAAAGAGATGTTTCTGCAGTAGCATACATCACATCTGCAGCAATATGCTTACTATGTTATTTTTTTAAAGAATGTTTTCGTTACATGCCAGTATTCCACTGTTGGCTTCATATTTTCTCAGAAGGGTTTGTTTTAAAAGCAAAGCAGCTTTATCTATTCAATATAGAAATCTCTTTACTTGATTCAGTCTTCATTTTAATTCACCACAAATTAAATGCAGCTCCATCCTGTGTCGAACTTTCAGCAGTGTCAGTCTCTGAAGTAAAAAGAAAATTGTGATCTATGTGGGACTGGGACTGTGTACCGGCTTTTTTTAGACTTGAGTAATGTTGTTTTCATGCAAACCAAATCCTAAATTTATGCAGCTGTCCCTGACCCTCTGTGCATATGATATTTGCTGGGAACCTGCTTTAAGAAGCTACTGGTTTAGATTTCTTAACATCGTAACTTCGAATGAGATTCTTGAGTGCTCTTTTCTTGTATTAAAAATTCCTCTCATACCTTTAAAAGACTCCATTTCTTTTTGTTCCAAAGAATTAGTAAGACTGAAGTAGTTTAGCTCTATAAACTACTGTAATAATTTTCCAACACTTTTTATTGTAAATGGTAATTAAATTCCTTGTAAAAGAACACAGTGGTGACTCTGTCAGCTGATGACTTTGTGCTCAAAAGGTGAATGCTTTAATTTTTAAAACGTCTCCACTGCTACCAGAGTTCCCTTGTGGAAAAGCACATGGTTATGGAAATCTGTGCATTTTTTTTTAAGAGCAAGCAACCCTTTTTTTTTCCACTAAAACCCTATAATTTTGACAAACAGCATAGGATTTTTTTAAGGCTTTTGGAAGGATAAGTTTGTGCTTTATGTACTGTTTTGTATGTTTTTCACAAACCAGTGCAGTAGATCTACTGGAACAAAGAAATGTGTCTCAAAGAAATGAATTTCAGCCTAATAAAAGGTTTTCTTTCTGTTACAAACCTTGACCTTTTTGGGTAAAATAAGGAGAGAAGATAACACATCCTTCCTGCAGTGAGCAATGGCATCTCTTTTTCTCTTGATGTCAGGAGTCTTTTCCCAGCTGAAATACAGTGAATTTCACTGGTATCCCAGCGGGGCTAAAAAATGGCTTGATTTAATGCTGCATCTTTATTGACTTAGTAGGACTTTCTTGGAAGTACGAGCTGCTGCTTCATCCATGCAGAGGCTGAGTACTCTGAATTGCCTGTTGACACTCAGCAGTAGTTACCTCCGAAGGTTCACAGTTCCTTTTTCATAAGTGGCTGCACATTTTCCTTTAACTTCAGCTATTGAGTTTCTCTAGTGGTGTTTACAGTTAAAATGAAAATCACTTAAGAAATAGTTTTTCCTTGAACTGAGGAAGGAAAAATTCTCAAATTCCAAAGGGAGAAAGGAAGTGAATGTTTTGGTCTTTGTATTACTTGTTTTCAATTTGAACATGGGCTGTGAGGGAAAAGTTCAAAGCTACTCTCGAGGAAAGGTAAACTGTTGTGTTTCTGCCAAGAATGATGTTTATTGTAGTTTTAAAAGCTTACCACTTAAAATAATTTAAGGACTAAAGCTCCAGCAGTTAATACATTTTCCTCTGGGCTTGGTTTGCCTGCAGAACCTATGGGATTGGTGACGTTTACAAGGCAGTGTCTGCAGGAGTTTCCAGACTGGGAAAGGTGAGTTGAACATCCTCTTAATGGAATATATTTCTTAAATCAATAATACTGAATCCCATTTATGTTGAATAGATTCAGGCCTTGAAATACTACAGAAAACAATAGTTTGTATGGATTGTTACAGAGAGAAGTTGAGAGGAAAGTGGATCAACTGCCATGAGTAGTTTTGAGTGCCCTGAGTATTTGTTTGCCTGCAAAGCCAACAAGACTTAAGTGAATTTTTAAAACAGTAGTACAGTTTTGCTGCTGTTGCTTGAGTGGGGAAAAGAGAGAGAGATGGCTTGATTTCAGAAATATCAGGAAATACAATGAATTATGTGTAATAATGAAGTATGGGTGATAACCAGCATGAAAACAGAAGTGTGGCAGCTTTCATGCTGGTTGACAAGTTAATGTGGGACAAACTTGTGTGAAAAATGTAGAATTTCCATTTCGAATGTGGGGTTTTATAGTCAAAGAAATAGAGAAACTGAAGAATTGACTATGTTAAACCTTTACAAATTGTTTCTGAAAGGCAAATGCATTTCCTTGAATCCATCTGGCTTTTTTTTTTTTAAACCTTATGTTTAAGTTGTGTGAGAAGTTTAAGTTTGGATGGGTTTTCTTTTAAAATGGATGTCTTTGTGGGGAGATTCTGTAATCATCCTTTGTGTGCAATATTTTTCCTCAACTACAGGTCTCAGAAAAAGTTGACTAGATTGCATGTCACCTATGAAGGCACTATCGAAAGCAATGGACAAGGTATGCTACAGGTAAGCACATACAGCAGTAAACGTGCTTTCTGTCATGTTTTTGTCATACATTTATGGTCTACCAGTTTAATGAAGTTATTTGTTTATCCTCAATTGACTTAAATGACAAGATGTTGTGCAAAGTGAAAGAAACATTTAAATTAATTCTGTGGACAGTCTTAGTGCTGTCAGCATTCCCCAGCTCATCCCGATCTGTACATGTACCTGGTACAGAAAGAGCTGACAGAACATCACAAGCCTTGGACAGCTTCAGGTCTTTTGGTTCACACCAGGATCAGAGATTGACAGGATAGTTTCAGGCTGTGATCTTGATGAGTTGTCAAGGATTTCAGTTTATTTTTAAGAAATTATTCTTGTGCCCCAGGCAGTGACCAGGTCAGTGGTTCAGGAGACTTCCCTGCTGCTGGCAGCACTGCTGTTTCCGTATGGGAGACAGTCGGCAAAAGAAATGCATGAGGAGGATGTCCTGTCCATGCCTATAGCAAGGAACACATCTGTGTTTGCAAATTAGTTGTTTGGGTTTTGCTTTCCTTTTAAAAGAAAATAAAGTCTGCCTTCTAGAGTTAGGTTATTTAAAAAAAAAACCCACAGAAATTACATCTTCTTTAGCCAGGAACAACTGCTGCGAAGGAAGAGGAGGAGGGAGAAGAGGGGAACTGTGATGCTTTTTGCTCAAACTTTAGAATGTCTCATGACTTTGTGAAATTTGGAACATTCAGTTATGTTTTGAAATCATTAAGAACTCGGCAACTGCTCGTAAATAACCATTTTTCTGCTGCCTCAACTATATTGTAACCTCAGAGGTGAGAGAATGTTGAATTATGCCTTTTCATGTACAATTTCTGTTGTACTCTGTTAAAAGTGAGTATTGTCTAGGATGTGGTATTTTTCCTCCTGGCTATTTAAGGTCTTGCCACACAAAATATCTCTGCTCAGATGACAAGTGTTCACTCCAGGAGGGAGCAGGGTGACCAAGGCAAGGCATGCAGGAGTCCTCAGTGGCTCCAGTCACAGCAGGTGGGGTTGCTGGTGGGGACAAGTACAGCAGAGAGGTGGCAATAACAGTTTCTGCTGATGGGCTGCTGGTCATCAAACAAAGGCAAGATGATGAGTCAGGTCACCAAGGTGAGTCCTAGACAGCAGGCCACCAGCACATGGGCATCAGCAAGAGGATAGGGCTGGGCATGGGCACATACATGGTGCATCTCAGGCGAGGTCCAGGACACAGGTGTGTGTTTGTGCAAAGGCGAGGATGGGGGCCCAAGGTGAGGCTACACAGCACGGGTAGAATGTGTTTGGGGCTCTGACCCATGGAACATTTGGTTAGTTTTCATGTTACTTTTTTACATCATAGTCAAGCTTAGCATATCTCAAGCATGGTGGTATTTCCAGGGTAGACTTCAGGAACGCTTCCTGTTGTAGTGGCCGGCTCTGGGCATGCTTTAGACTTGGCTCTGACTCCTGAATCAGTTTGTAATCTACATAGGTGTTCATGCTGCTCGATCAGCTTCTGTTCCCCTCCTGTAGATGTGCTCTCATCAACTATAAATAAAAACCACTGAGAAGATAATAGCACTTGTAAGATGAAATGACTTGAAAATTATACATTTGTGTAGACAGTTAGTTTGCTTAAATAGTAATCACTTCATTGAATAAACCAAATCCTTTTGAAACTGTTGTCTATATAAAAATGTAATTTGCAAAACGTATTATTGCAGCAAAAAGTAGAGTCTAGCTTCTCTTGTTTCAAGCAGAAACCATAATGATGTAAACTTGCTGGGTTCAGGTGCATTTCAAGGAGAATTTGTAAGAGATTCTTTTAGGTACAGAACAACTGGTACAGGGGCAGTGCTGATGTAAAAATGCTTTGTGGACAGCTGGGGCAGAATGCTTATTAAAGCACAACTTAATAATTCTTCAGTGTCCACAAAATGTGAGAGGAGTACTGTAATTTACTGTTTTCATTTACTCAAATGTTTTTTATTCTTCAAAAAAAACCCACAAAACTTGGATTCAAAGCGTTTGAGATGCAAAACTTTATTTTACTGTGTAATGTCTCACTTGTTTAAAGTTTTTGGAGTAGTAGAAAGGCAAACAAGAGAAAGGCATGCTCTTAATCGGGTTCTATCCTGCTGCGGGTATTTTTAAGTGATAGCAGCAGATTTCACCAGAATTATTAAATTTGTAGAGGACTTTGTTTACTTTGGCAAATGAAAGGGGTTTATGTTGTTTGCTTATCTCATAGTCCTCTTGAATATATTTTTGTTAGGTTGATTTTGCAAACCGTTTTGTTGGAGGTGGTGTGACCGGGGCAGGACTGGTACAAGAAGAGATTCGTTTTTTAATCAACCCAGAACTGATTGTGTCAAGGCTCATCACTGAAGTCTTGGATCACAATGAATGTCTTATCATCACAGGTCAGTCTGTGCAGCGAATATTTCACATCTCATTCTGGTTTTATGTATAGAAACTGTATTTCAATTTGGAGGTTCGTATGTTTAGTAAGTTCGTTATGTTCGGTGTGTTTATTATACTGATGGGTAAGAACCTCAGTATGAGCCAGCAGATTGCACTTGCAACCCAGAAAGCCAATCATATCCTGAGCTGCATCAGAAGTGTGACCAGCAGGGTGAGGGTGGTGATTCTTCCCCTCTGCTCTGCTCTCCTGAGACCACACCTGGGAGTCCTGCATTCAGTTCTGGAGTCCTCAGCAGAGGAGGGACATGGATCTGTTAGAGCGAGTCCAGAGGAGGCCACAAAGATGATCCAAGGGCTGGAGCACCTCCTATATAAGTACAGGCTGAGAGAGGTGGGCTTGTTCAGCCTGGAGAAGTGAAGTCTCTGGGGAGACCTTACAGCAGCCTTCCAGTACTTAAAGGGGGGCCACAGGAAAGCTGGGGAGGGGCTGTTCATCAGAGAGTGCCAAGGATAGGACAAGGGGGAACGGTTTTAAGCTGAGAGAGGGAAGATGGAGGTTAGATATTAGGAAGAAATGTTTTTCTGTGAGGATGGTGCTCCCTCCTTGGAGATGTTCAAGACCAGGTTGGATGGGGCTTTGAGCAAATAATCTAGTAGATTATGTGTATTTTACTTTTTTCAATCTGCTACAGCAAAAATGTTGGGTTTAGTTACCTGAGCTGTCTCCATAGCCAGGAATTTGTACAGGTATTAAAACACATTTCTTGGAAAAGTCCTTCCAAAGCACTTCCTTCTTTCACACACCTGTACAGCAGAAATGGGAGCTTATATTGTGCAAGTCTTCCTCTATCCTGAGCTATCAATTGTGCTGGGTAGAGCTCCTTTTATTTTCAGTCTTAAGCTTGGTAGTCTTTTAAGACAGTGTTTTATTTTGTTTTGCCACCCTGCCAGGACTAATGCCTTTTTTGTAAAAACTTGTTGCCAAATTGGCTTTTGTGTTTACCTTTTAAAAAAATGAGTCAGAAAATCCTTGGCCATCACTGATTTCTGGTGTGCATTTTGGATCTGCTCCTATAATGAGATTAACATATTGAAGCAGTGTCCTTTTGGGGAGGGTAAAACCAGAGCACAGCCATCAGCCTGTGCAATAATTGACTGGGGGGACTCACGGAATGAACTGATCTCTTCTATTCATCTACAAAAAATAGTGATTTGGCATGAACAAATAAAGGTGAGGATGTTTTTCCACTGCAGCAAATTTCTTTTAGTTTTCTTGAGTACTTTATAGCGTTTTGCCATTAATATTTGTGAGATGGTGCTCCTCTCTAATGGAAATGGCCCTTCCATCATTTTCATTTCATCCCTGGAGCCAAGTCTCCACTGCGTGTCATAATTCTCTTGATAAATTACGTTCTTTGTGATGCATCTTGACTCAGCGGCCTAATGGATATAATAACTGCACAGCAGAAATTTGCAGAAGAGTCTGAGAAATTGGAGAGAAATTAGATTTGTTGTGATTGCACAGTGCCTGGTTAAGATCACTGCTGTCATGACTATGGAACTGGTCATGCAAACAGCCAAGTTCTTCAGCACTGACATCTTCCTATGGAAATATCAGTGGCAATGCCAGAGATACCCTGCTGGAGCTGTGAATAAATGAACATGGGTTTCATTCACATTTTTGTTTACTTTTTTTTCCTCATTGAGTTGGGCAGTGTTAGGAGTAGAGGAAGAAGTATTCCTTGTTTTTTTTAAAATCTACAGATTGAACAAGGACCAGTCCTGACTGCATCTTAGCGATGCATTTGCAGACTCCTAAGCAGATTACCCGTGCAGTAAATGAGATCAGATAATTAGTTCAGCTGAAATTTTACTCAGAGAGGGAAAAGTTGTTTTTCAGCTGGATTTAGCAGGCTGATTGTGGAGCTGTCTGGAGAGCCAGAAAACTAATGGTGGTGCAAGATAAGGACCAGAAGAACAGGAGAGAAGGACCTACCTCTCACTTTTGGCAGTAAATGTGCACTTATATTGGTGACTACAAAACTGTCCACATGCACTTTCACTGGCACTTTTTTATTCAGTGCTAGTGGTGCTGCCTCTTCACAGGTATCATTTCTAGCTCCTAAAAGATGCAAGAGGGACAGTATGGTTGGCATTTTCACAATCCCTGGGAACTTTATAATGCCATACAGATCCCATGCATATAAAAAGTTAAACTCTGGAGTCTGAGAAAGGTACATTTATTTTTAGTAGTAATTACAACACTTTCTAGATGTCCAAGATCCCACTGGCACCAACTCTTGGCAGTTTCTCTGCTTGTCTTATGCTGAACTATTACAAATTTCACAAAGAATGTATTTTTGAGTGATATTTATAGATACTTTCTTTTGGCTTTAGGTAGGCTTTGTTAGGTTTTGTAGCTTGTTTTTAAAGTTCTTGATGGAACTGTGCTGTTATGCTATATTGTGGCTTGGGAGTTTTTACCCCTTTATTTTTTTATGGGAGGAAAAACATTCTCCAGAAACATTACATATCCAGTTTATCCTGTACTGCTTCTGTTCTCCCAGCCACAGCAGTTTGTGCCAGGCACTGGCAGAGGCCGCCCAGGGAGGCGGTGGAGTCACCATCCCTGAAGGTGTTTAAAAGAGGGATAGATGAAGGGTGTTGTTCAGTAGTGGACAGGTACAGCTGGACGCGGTCTCAAAGGTCCTTTCCAACCAAACGAATCTGTATGTCCCAGCAATTCAGAGGCAAAAGTGCTGCCAGTGGAGTAACCATTTTTGTCAGACAAATTTTCAGAGCTTCACTTATGAAACCCCATTGATTTTCATTAACTTCGGGTTTCTGGGACATGAGAGTTAGTGTGATTTCTCTGAGTTTCTCTGTTATTGATTTTTTTGTGTGTATGTGTCTGCGTCTACTTATTTGTTTGTTTCCTGGTGTTTTCATCATCAGACACTGCGCTTCCATAAAAATTTATGAAAACAATAAGCCTTGAAAAAGTCAGCTTAATACTTTAACTGTCATTCAGTCTGTCCTGTTATGCTGTCTTGATCACCTAGTCTGTTCTTTCCACCAAAGAAAATACTTCCTTTCCAAAGCTCTATGTTTTGTTAGGTTGTTCCCTAAAAGGAGTTCTCAGAGAGGTCACAGACTTCCCATGTCTATTTTGTCTTACTGTTTGTTCCAATGCTTTTCCCAAGCATATCAGTACAATTGAGTTTTACCTGTGCCAGGGAAAGTCTTACCGAAGGTCAATAGCCTACAATTCAATTAGAAGATAGACTTCTGAATATTTAAGCTGCTCGCGGTTGTCCTTTTTGTGAGGACATGGATGTGTGTGAATTTATAAGCATATTCTGCCGTCACAATTTCAGGGACTTTGGTTTTGTAACAGAAGGAAACTCCTTGGTGAGGAATCTTTTTCTATCCCACTCATTTTGCAGAGCGACTGTTCAAAATAGCCTTGAGTGCAATTTGTGTCCCTTCGGTACTGTTAATCGTTTGGGCAAATCTTAATACATAGTGAGTAGAGAATATGGCAAAGGAGTTAAAGAAGTGTCGAGAAGTCTTTTCAGTTAAAATTAATTTGGGTAAATGAGGGAAATGTCTGGAATTGTATGAGTAATTTTAAACAGTTTTTAACAGCTTGTGTTTCCCACGCTTGAGGTACTGAAAGCAAGCGTTCAAATTTCCTCATCAGATGAGGTTAAAAGTGAATGGGTTTATGTTTCCAATTGTTCAACTTTATTTAGAGATTTTAAAAGTTTGAGATTTAAGTTTAAACATTTGTAGTCCCAGAGTATCAGTGATCTGTACTACAGCCTCAGTAATCGGATGTTTTATGCTGTCAGCTTCCATCTCTTTCTAAAACCAGTTGTTCTTTAAATTTATAGGCATAGCTGGTGTCACCCTCGTTACAGGGTCGCTTAACTGTTCTGTTCTTACTCTTGCTGTTGTAACTTGTGCCAAACCATACCTATGAGCTGAAATTTTCCAAACAAGGCATTCTTTTCAGTCCCCTAGTTCTGAAATTCAGCTGTTGCAAGCTCAGAACAGGGACACAAGTTGTGATTTCACTGTGGCATAACATTAGAGGTATTACTTCGAAGCATTTGTGCATCACAAAGTTTTGAAGCAGCATCCTGAAGCTTGGTAAAACGAGGTGAAAAGCAGCCTATTAGAAAGGTTATAATCCTTACTCAGAGTTAAAATGCTCTCCTCCTTGGTCTTGAGAGAACCTTTGGAAAGGAATTGGCATAGCAGAGTGTACTAGCTGAAATTATTTAATGAGCTGCTTACTCTAATGCTTACCAAGATATCCCACTGGACTTGTTCGCAGAGCAGCCAAGTACATTCCTGACTGTGGTTTGTTGGGTCTTCGGGCTTTTACAGAAGGAGCTTCTTGTTCCTGACCACTGCAGCTGAGAGCGGTGGCCTTCTGGTCCATTCAGTGCTGTTAATTGCTGTGATATCTGAGAACTCTTATCAGGAACTCTAGCGCAGGAATCATGCTGAACAAATGCAAAATGAGACAATATCAAGTGAAAGAGGTGATTTATTGGGCAAGGAGACTAGGAGGCCTAACAGCCCTACCTATCCTTGCATAAAATTGTCCTTGAGAGGCTGTAGGGCAACAAGCTGAGTAACAGTGGTGTGCTGGAAGTCTGCTTGGTTTCTGACCATTGGGATTTCCTTTGGCTTTAGGGATTTTAGTTTTGTTGGGTAAATAAGATTTATGAACGTACAGCTTGGCACGTACAATTTTGAATCTCCCTCTGTTTTTCTTCTTGTTTGTGCTGAACTGTCAGCCCAGGCACTTGCTAAATTGTGATGAAGTAGGTTTGCCATGTTTTCAATAGCAAAGTGACTATTTTATCATTGTGTTTACAGATAGTAACCTGAAGAAAGACAAGCAAAATGCTGGTGGTGGGAAGGCTGGCAATCTTTCTTAACCAGGTATTAGGCAGGAAACCTTTAAAGATGACAGGCAGTT
Source organism: Dromococcyx pavoninus (assembly GCA_033558185.1). Classification (NCBI taxonomy): domain Eukaryota; kingdom Metazoa; phylum Chordata; class Aves; order Cuculiformes; family Neomorphidae; genus Dromococcyx; species Dromococcyx pavoninus. The sequence goes on along the minus strand of JAUMJL010000524.1, from coordinate 3,161,643 downwards.
TATTGAGAAGCTATTGAACTCGAGAGTGGCAGAGTTGAAAGCTCTCTTCTTGTTGTATATGAGACAGCATACATAGATCTGCACTTGTAACATTCTGTGGTGGATGCTGCACATTATCAGTGAAACAGAAGCTTCCCTAGTTACCAGAAGGTCTTGTATTCTTGGTGCAAATCTGAATCTCTATTTTTTCCATCACTTCTGAGAGCTCTATGTTCCTTTGGAGAAGGAGCGATTCCTCTGAAAGATTTGCCAAGTGAAAAAACATGTACGTGCATCACGTGTAATACAGAAAATCCTTTGTTTCAGGTACTGAGCAGTACAGTGAGTACACAGGCTATGCAGAGACCTACCGGTGGGCAAGAAGCCATGAAGACAAGACCCCAAGGTAATGTTCCACATAAATGTTTGAAGTGAAGCAATAAATGAATGTTATAGATTTGTAAACTTGGTGCTTTAAGTACTTGCTTTAATAGAGAATTTGATTGTTTGATCCTGGTCTCTTCAGTAAAGCCAACAAGCTAAGAAAGTTGTCTCGTATTAGTAATGAGATATTAATGCTAATAAATGGTATCTGCCATTAAGTCAGTTCTTAAACCAACATCTTTTGCATGTGTTTAATCCCAGTTTGTTTTAAGATACTGACTGAGCTATGGATTGTAATGTCACAAGAAGTTTGACAACACTGCAGGTGCCACAGCGCAGCTGGTGCCAGGCAAAATAAGATTAATACCATGAATCTGAATAGAAAGCTCTGAGTTCTTGAATTTATTTCTCCTACAATGTTATCACAGTGTATATGCAAAATTTTCCATTTGGTATAGAAACACACACAATGTACTCTCATTTAAATGTTGGAGGAAGACAGAACCAAAGTGCTTTTCTCTGACCTTGTGGTGTTCTTATGTACTTAGATAGTGCTGTGTAATTAGATTTGTTTCACGTTTATGCCTAAAGTCTAGCCAGAGTATTTCTAAATTTACAAGGAGACCTGTCTCCTTTCTGATGCTGCTTTCATTCCCGACCCACAAAGACAAAACAATGCTCTGTTGTCTGAGATCATATTTCTAGCTGCTTCTGACAGCACCTCTGCAGTGAATTGCTCATTTTGGATCATAATTGTATGGCCAATACTGAACAACTAATGTCATCTCCTTTTCTACTCTCCAACTCTAGGGATGAATGGCAGCGACGCTACACTGAAATTGTTGCTATAGATGCATTTCACTTCAGACGTTTTCTTGATCAGTTTGGTCCAGAGAAAATTAGAAGAGAGCTCAACAAGGCCAGTAACTTTTTACAGCGGCCTGCAATCTAGGGCCGTTTCGTTGATGTTTATAGTACCTTTTCAAATATTTTTGTATTATTCCCTTCAGCTATGGAAGTTCTTTCTTAGTTGTGTTGGTTTGGCTGATGTTGTTTGAGGACAGATTGATATTTAAAGAAATTCTTAAGCCTGAGTTGATTCTCTGTTTTTTACAGTAAATATTCTGTTAAGTTTATTGGAGGTTCTGTGATATTTTAACAAATCAAACAGTTTTGAATGTACTGTGATGGGTTTTTTCAGTTTGATTTAAAATTAATATTAAGATTTTTCTGTGGGTGAAAACAAGTTGATGGAATAAGCTGCAACTGCGGGACTCAGCACAGTGTATGCACACAGGCTTTGGAATACAAGTGTGTTATCTGTTAGCAGACACAGCTCAGCATCCGTCTGTTTCCAGAGGTTCTTTTGTTTGGCTGTTATTTTATTAGACATTCAGAAATGATTGAAACAAAGTGATTCTTCTTACAATTTGTATTTCCTTATAAGTCTATAGATTTCGCCTTTATAAGATCCATTTGTCTTAAAGACCCCAATGTTCACTCTCAGGTAGTTTCTCAGAAGGCAGCTGCCTGAAGCTGGCCCTTCTCTCTGGTTTAATCCCTACTCAGAAATTGAGATGAACATTGCCTAAATCAGCTGTTCAGAATAAGGGAAAAAAGAATCCTTGTATCTGGTTTCAGCTTTAAGATTTGCAGATGAATGTGTGAGAGATGTCACTGCTTCATCCTTGCTCGCTCGTGGAGATTATTGCCCAGTGATTACTCTCTCTAGCAATAATCTTTCCAATTGTAAGTTCTACTTTCCAAATCCTAAGGAACAACTGACTTAAAATTGGGCTTGCAGTCCCGCTCCTAACTGTGGTTAAGCCTATTTTGACAGTCACCCATTTAAAAAAAAGCTACAGCTTCATGCTTGGAAAAAAATGCTTCCCTGAGAGTTATGGCCTGCGGAGCAGTTATGTTTCCAACTTTGTGAACTGTGAGAACCATGTGTTGCAGTGTTCTATGAAAACAAACCAACTGTAAACATCACACAACTTCTAAATAATAGGAGACATCGTATATTTGTAGTTAAGTACAACTTTAAACCAGATTCATTTATGTAGTTCAAAAGGAATGGCTCTTCTTCCCAAATAGAAGCAACTGCTTTAAAACTGCACAGAAAGCTTTCATATTTCTGTATTCCTTGGTGAAACCTAGTTAAAATTAGTGCATTGTCTCTTTTTTTAAAAATGAGTGATTAGTTTTATCTTTATCCTTATTTGCTGTGAAAAATCGTAAAGGAGCATTTACTTAGATATTTTGGAAGTCCTTCCAGGTATTTACTGACATTTCTGTTGTCTCTGACGAGAAAGTTTCTGTTCTCTGCATCCTGGAAATTTGAGAAATACGTGCTCATTAAGTAAAAGCTGAAAAGGAAATGGAATCCTGTTGCAACACTAATCCATTTCCCTTCCCGGGAGGATGGAGTTTGAAGAATTATTGTCCACACAGCCCCAGTATGAGCTTGGCCCACCGGTTTCACACCAACATGCTTTGGATGTGAAACACACGGATAGCTGTGACTCGAACTCAAGAAACCACATGCAGCAGCTGATGTGTCAGTGCTCCTCATGCAAATCCCAAACTGTGGTGCTCTGTAAAATTATAACCAGCAGAAGCCTGAATTTACACCTTAGAGCACACTGGAGCCAAACTGTGGGTACTTCAGAACATACCAGACAATTGTACCAATTCGATCAATTTTTATGCTGTTGAAAAACTTCATAGAGAAATTCATCCTTTTTTCTGTACATGGAAGCACCTGCCTTTACTCATTTTCTTAGCGGATATCACAGTTTTTCCTCCTGCATGTGTTTATTACATCAGACCTGTATTTTGAGATGCTATTTTGTATTTTATTTTCAGTTTTGAGGCATTTCAGTAATACTGGATGCAGCAGTTTAGCTCTCATGTGCTGCATGGGCTAAAAGGCAACAAATGTGATAAAACCTGCTGTTAAAGTTATTCTCTGCTCTGCTGTCCTGAAAAGTTTCCTATAACTGTGATGAAATCCAGGTGCTGACTCCTAGGGATCTAATTTTTAACTTGCATCCAAATAAAGCAAAATTTGCCTTAAATTCTGTAGTGCTTGACTTTGAAGTAAGGCTAATAGTGCATTGAAGTGGTTTGAGTTTGGTGTTGCTAGAAGACAATCGTGATTATCGTTCTCATCTTATTGTTTGAAAATACTGCATCAGATGGCCTGTCAGCTTCATCTCCTGACTCTTGTTTGCCTGCAGGCCTACTGCGGCTTCTCTCGACCCAACGTTCCACCTCAACACCTGTCTGCAATAGCCACAGGGAACTGGGGATGTGGTGCCTTTGGAGGGGACTCCCGATTAAAAGGTAAATTGTAGCAGCTCATTAATGTTCAAATGAAGCAAATAACTTGGATTTTTATTCTTGGCTCTTTTTTTTGACGATGTTCAAGTATATTTTTGTTTTGTTTGAATTAATATGTTTTAGCCAAGAACTGGCTAAAATAGTTAACCTGTCCATAGAAGTGGTTCATTAGATTTGCTCTTCAGGCCTTCAGTAATGTGGCCTTAAATAATAAAAATGCACGCTGCTTTTATAGGCTGTTTTCAGTTTAAAGTTTGAGGTAAGTATGTGATGGTGAAACAGCCAGTTTACAAGGACCTGTAGCAGTGAAGCCTTCAGAAGAACATACATGCTAAGTTCATTCACAAAGGAATGTGTTCATTACAGTTCTCAGTCCTGTAAATCAGTTGACCTTTCTGGAGGAATCCCTTTAGATTGTGCCTAAAATTTGTGTCTCTGCAAAGCTGTTTAAAGTACCTGGTAATTTGCAAGGCTTCACAAACTTGCTGGCGACGCTTAATGCTCAGTTTTGCTCCTTAATATCTCGCTGTACGCCAGAGAGGTTTTCAGTCACTCAGATATGCATCTTTCTTTCCTGACTGGCCTGCTCTATCACACACTTTCTCATGTTCTTCTATTTATAATTAGATTATTTATAATGTGGCAGATGCCACGTGCCTACATTCATTTAAGACTTTTTCCCGTCAAGTCAAGAACTGATGGATCCTGACATTTAAGCTGGGATCCTGATTCATACAGTTCTAAGTAGAAATTTACATTTTTGTTGTTTTCAGATATTTGGAGAATATTTAAAATTTGCTTTCCTGAGCAGCTTTAGATGGTTACATTGAGACAAACAATCATCAGGCTGCCAGCTTCATTAGTTTTCTTTCTTTAATGGCTTTAAAAGCACTCTTCCAGGGTTAGTGAAAGGAGAGAAAAGCACGCATTTTGCCTCATGTAAACGCTTGTGATAGTGAGGTGTTGCTGTGATACCACTGCAGTTCTGAACTTACGCAATCAGCAAGGACACAAGGAGTATTGGGTGTCCAGTCGCGAGTCCAGAAGAGTTACATGGGATCCCATCAGCTGGGTGCAAGGGGCAAGAGAGCCCAGATCCCTCCTGTGCCACAGGCTCTGTTGCTCTTCCTGTGATCCCTCTCTCTCCATCCCTCCATCAGTAGCATGGTAATTTCACATGGTATTGTATATCATTAATGCCCTGAAGATTGTGAAACCTGATTCTTGACAGAAATTTGACCCCTGACTCATAAGATTTACAACAATTCAAAATAAAGAGTAGGATATTTTTTATATCTTCTGTAAAGTGAAACCGCATTGTTTGTTTGGAATGAATAATAAGATTCATTAGGTTCTGTTCCTTGATGCAGGTTAATTAATTAGACCCTTTAAAAGCCGAACTACTGAAGCTTTACCAAATCCACAGCTGGTTTGGTAGTTTAATTAAAATATCATTCCCAGATTGAGATTAATTTCACATGTGAATTATGTAATTTATAATTTTACAAGAGGGATTTTTATTAAAGAATGCAGGATTTTATTAAGTCTCTGTTTAAAAATGTGAAAGATTCTTGACCTGAGCTATGAGCAGCTTTGTATTTAGCTTCCATGAATTACAGGTGGTAATGCAGTACAGATGCTATTTTATTTAAAATCAATCTTTACAAAGATAATATTAATCACATCGTAATGAAGGCTCTTTACTGTGTAGAAGGGGAAAGAATTAATGTGAGAACTGCACCCACGGGCTCTGAAGTCCGTAGATAGAATAGTTGCTGGGGTCCATTGTTTGAACCTACAGTGAACATGTGAGTGAGTGCATGTGTCTGTGGCGGCAGCCTCACACTGCTGCTGGAGCAAAAAGCTGTGCCCTTGGAATAGTTGGTGCTGCCTAAAGGAGTCCTGGTATTTCTTCTCCTGTTCCCTATTCTTGGCTGTATGGTCTGGTGCCCTCCCTTGCATCAGCTCCAGCTCTTGGCAAACCCAGCTGCTGATCTAGCAGGAAACAATTACCTTTAATTGTTTCATCATGTAACTTCTCTGCCAGTTTGGTGGATGGAATCAGCTTAGTGCGATGTCTGAGCACCTGAGAGCTCTGGAAGAGGCAGGAGGTGGGTGAGAAGGGAGAAAACGGAGCTAGAGCAGAGCCACTCTCCTGTTGCAGTGGTCGTTTTGTTGGCTCAGCTGGACCTGGATCTCTACCCCACAGAATTTCTTCACAAATGAGTCTTCACAAATCTGTTTCCAAAATAGGAAGCATTCTTCTTTTGTTTCCATATAGAAACCCAAAGTCTCTATAACATTAGCCATTGACAGAACTTGGGATGCAGCTCAGTCCAGTGAGTTTGACGCAAAGCTGGAAGTTAAATAACCTGAATTGCATTCCTGGCATTGCCACTTACTTTGTATAAGTCAGAACGAGCCATTGTATTTCATGCTGTGCTTCTGTTACACCTTAAATTGCACAATGAGAGGCTGTAGAACTACAGATCTCCTTTTGAGAATTAAAGTTGGGTCGGTTCCTGCTTTGTGTACCTTACCTAGTGAAGGGGTTGGCTCTGTTCCTTCTAAGGGGTGGCAGAAAGTGGAAATTGTGAAGTGCTAATGGGTGCTTTTCACCCTGCTAGTAATGACTCGCTGCAAGCAGCTTGAACGAGGATAAGTAATGGCTGGATACTGCTTGAAGGGACATGGACAACAAACCCTGTGGGCTTTAAGCAGGTTTTAATCTGGAAACTCGTGTTGGTTACCCTTAGTGACTCCAGCAGAATACTTCAGCACTCCAAACTGCCGTACTCAGTGATCTTTACTGTGTGTTAAAAGTGAAACTAATCCTCACCTCCCCATTGTTCTCATTGTTTTGCAGGCACACCTGGAGATGGGTGGTGTGATTATGTGCTGTAAGCTCAGCTGTGCTTTTCCCTTCATCAGATGGCTTTATCCTGTATTCACGTGTGTAACCTTGTTTGTTGTTTCAGCCTTAATACAGATTCTGGCAGCTGCTGAAGCTGGACGTGATGTTGTGTATTTTACCTTTGGAGATGCGGAGCTGATGCGGGATATCTACAGCATGCACACTTTTCTCTGTGAGAAGGGCCAAACTGTTGGTGAGCATAAAAAAATCTTTTCGTGTAGCAAAGGGATTGAACCATCTCTCTAAGCGGAAATTGTCCCATAAGAATTACTGTTATTAAGTCCTGAACAAAAGTGAATGGGCCCTGGTTTATTTGTACCTGCTTCCAGAGAGGGCAGCTCTTCTCACTCAGGGTCAACTGGACAGTCTTAATCTGTTAGAAGATTCTAGGATCCTTTTCTAACCCACTTGGGATTTATGCTCCAGTATTTGGAAAATATGGATACTTGTGGTAGACAGAAGATTTGCTAAAGTTTTTGATACAACTCAGAATGCTTCAAAAAGGGAAAATCTGCTTATGTGTTCTTGATAGAGGTTTGTCTTATAGTGGTTCTGGTTTGATCCTGCAAGACTGCGGTCAGTTATACAATCCAGTAGCAATACAAGAAGGGCAGTGTATCCACTGCCTGGCTGTTATGGTTAACCATGTTTAATTTCTGGGCCAGAAACACCGAGCTAGGTAACTGGCCAGAAGCACTGAGCTGGGTAACTGGCCATATGCTTATAAGTGATGTGCTTGGGACAGCTTCAGCAGAAGGCTCAGTGGAAAGCTGAGGGAGCCCACTCTATATTCTGAATGGACTTTGGAACAGTCACGCTCCCTGTATTCACTTGATAGAATCACAGAATGGTTTGGGTTGGAAGGGATCTCAAAGCCCATCCAGTTCCAGTCCCCCTGCCGTGGGCAGGGATATCTCCCACTAGACCGGGCTGCTCAAGACCCCATCCAGCCTGGCCTTGAACACCTCCAGGGAGGGGGCATTCACAGCTTTCCTGGGCAACCTGTGCCAGTGCCTCACCACCCTCACAGTGAAGAATTTCTTCCTAATATCTAATCCAAATCTTCCCCCTTCCAATTTAAAGCTGTTCCCCCTCATCCTGTCATCCCATGCCCTTTTAAAAAGTCCCTCCCCAGCTTTCCTGTAGCCCCTTCAGGTAGTGGAAGACTGTTAAAATGTCTCCCCACAGCCTTCTCTACCTGCTCTTTCACTGCTCTTTTAAAGAGATGTCTCTGTCACTGTTTCAGTGTGAATGTGCATTTCTAGCCTTTGTTTGCAGTCATACATTCTTACCTGTTTTTTAATAATTTCTTTTATTTTTAAGGGGACATTTATAGGCTGTTGCTGAGATATTACAATGAAGAATGCAGAGGCTGTTCTACTTCAGTACCAGACATTAAGCTGTACTCTTTCATATACACAACCATTGAGTCCTATGCAGATTTTTCTGACGATGATGATGAAGAAAAAGGGTTGTGCTTTGAGGATTAAAATAAATGCTTTTGATCAGAACATTGTTCATCTCCTCCCACTGGTATATTGTGTGAATTACTGCATATCATGTATGAATTGGCTTAACTTAATTTATATTGACTGCGTTGGTAGTTATGTACAAAAGAGGAACAGTAAAACCACCTTTGAGAGATGAGATATTTTGTTTGATGGTGTTGTAGATTAAAACCTTGTCCACGTGCATACAGAAAAGATTCCTCTGGTAAATCTGGTTTACCTTATCCCTTGTTAAGTAGGATATTTGTATTTCAGTCAAGGGATTGCTGAAAGACCTCAGAAGATTTCTCTGTGCTCCTTTGCCTTTATTCTTCAGAGATCTTACCTAGATTTATCATGTAAGTGTAATGCTGGAGTACAGGCAGCCATATAACTCCTGGGATAATTTTAGAGAGAAGCGTTATGATGATCGTTCTTCCTGAAAACTGTCATAATTTCAGTACCTGTTACCAAACTTTTGTTCATTTAACTTAAAGTGTTCTGTTGCAGGGCCTTCTGGTTTTAATCTATTTTTTTCTTGTTTAAACATGGAAGGACTATGGATGGAGGAGCTGGAATGCATTTCACAACTGCATTGTTTTTAACAAATCAAATGTAATTTAGCATGAAGAAGCAGAGGAAAAACAAAGTATAGAAGGATAGGAAAAGGTGAAATGTGACCAAAGTTAGAAGCAGAAGAAAATGTTTTTAACGTGAGGCTCCACAATACCCTTTTTCTGGTGCTCTTTGTCCCAACACTGAACAAGGTCTCAGACATGTTGGTATATTTGAGGTTTCTCCAGGTTCATTGTTGTTGGCCATGTTGTTTGAACTAAAGTCTGCTCATTGTGTTTGTACTGCCCTGTCGGTTCTCCTTCGTCACAGTGTGCATATACGTGACTGTAAGATCCCCATGGGATAACGAGAGTGAGGAAATGGAAACCACTTACATATCAGTGGGAGGAAAGCCTGCAGGCTATGGATAAGAACACAAGGTCTTGTTAGAAGTTGGCATCCGTGTCTCTTCAGGCATGGGAAGGAGAACAATGAAGAGAGGGTGAAAGATGCGTAAAGACTGCTGCTACTTTCTCTGTGAGTATCAGGTTAGTGTTGCTGTGGTACATCCATAGTTGACACAAAACTGCAGATATAGCTGCAGTAAAACCTCTCCAGGTCTGTGTACAGGACCATCTAATGAAACATTTGTCTATCAGTATTTTAAGCCCCCATTGCTGAATTTGGCCTCTTCTGTCTTAGATTTTTCTGGTCTGTCATAGTTGCTATTACCAGTTCAGTGCTATTACCACAGCAGGAGATGGTAGTTAGCTAAGGCAGCAGTATCAACAAACCCTTTTGGCTGCTATCGGAGAAAACCTCTCCAAGGCTGGAACCCCATGTGGGAATTAAATGCTGGAAGCTCTCTGGCTTACAACAAAGCATGTGTTACTTGACTTGCACTGGTGGGAGCAAGAGTGAAGATTTTGCGTCACTTCAGAACACCCTTGGAGCACTGCATCTTTGTGTTAATGCTAAGCAAGTTGCTTGGGAGGGAACAGACACGGTAGTTTAAGGGTTTCTTCTTAGTCTTCCCGCCAGCAGTAGTTATTTGTTAAAAGGAAAAGATCTGGACTAGAATTTCAGGCTTTTTTTCTGCTTGTAGCTTCGGTCCTCAGAGTTAGCGGAAATCTTTTCTCCTGCTCCTGGTGTTCAGTGTTGGCTCAGATTCTGGCTGTTGATATAGCTGGTTTATATGAAGTTCTTATATGGCCATTTGAGTTCAGCTGTGATAGTGCTCTCAGGTTCATTGCTGATGATAAATGTACCCTGTTAATTAAGAGAAGTGATGGAAAATCGGTGCTATCTGCCAAAACTTCACCTTACTGCTCAGGATTTCCCATCAAAAAGGTGAACAGAATTTATTCCTAAACAACTGGAAAGAAATGTAGCAAAAAGCTGTAGGTGGCCAGATCTGACCTTCTCTTCCTTGTAAATAAACACATCTTTACTAGTGCAATAGTAATTGTTGTGGTGAGGGGAAGGGATTTGTCAGGTGTGAAAAATGTACTGTGATGAGATGGCATAAAATTCAACTTCGACTCCAGAAACAGAGGAATAGGTTTGACTGGAAGGATTCTCTGATGCTCATGTTTGGGGATCCAGTTCAGAGAGTTTTTGCAGTATCAGGTGTTGCCAGGATAAGGCTGGTCATTTTATGCAGTCTGTGTTTTCACTGATACCTGAGGATTTTGTGATGTGAGGAAGGTATGCCTTTTCTTTGGGATCATTCTTTGGGAGATGCTTTACTATATGTGTTTTCCCCTTATGGAATATAGATTTATGGACAGGAGAAAAGGAAAATTAACATCTCTGTTTAATGAGTCATCTGAATAAGATCCTGCGTTTTGCTGCATGTCCCTGATCTCGTAAAGAGCGATGCTGTGAGGACACTTGGAACATGACTTTGATTACAGGTTGAAGATTCTTTTTCATGTTGTTTTGGGGATTTTTTTTAAGGAAAATAACCCAGAGTGAACAAATTAACAGCAGTGCTACATTCCCATGACTTTCTAATTCAATGAAGAGCTGAACTGCCCGGAATGCTGCATGTGGAAGCAGGAATTTTGCATCAGCTCAATCCAAGCTCTGCGTCTTTGTTTCTCCCTGTACCTACTGCTCTCCCTTTATAAATACCCTGAGAGGGGTTCTTGAGCTGGAGGTGCCTTTAGGCTCTGCTGGAATTGGCATGGAAGGGAGAGGCCGGTGATCTCTTTGTGCACCCTCGTAAGCTTCAGTTTCACTCTCCTAGAAACCTCTTTATGGAATATTCTTGGGTTTGGGTTTTTTATTACTTTAGGGATGTTTGCTATATGATTTCAAATAAATTTCCTACCGAAACACTTGTTTTATACTTTTTAGCAGCTCAGTTGAATGGTGAATCTGAAACAACGCAGACAGCTGTGGAGATGGAAGTGTTGCCTCATCCTCATTTGGTGTCGGAGCACTTCTGTTGTTTTACAGATCCTGCACCTAAGTTCCTCAGTCTTGAGGTGTTCTTATATAATTATGAGTACCCATTACTGTACATATTAATTTATAAACTGGCAAAATGTTCCTGACATTCCTCTAAACTTACAGTTAATGCACCATTATATTATATTAATTTTTCGGGATCTGTATTGCTAATGTTTACATTATTTTGTAGGAATATGATTAAAAAGCTCTGACTGAAGCAACGTTATGTGCTCTGTCTCATAATATGCTTTGCAGGACTGAATTTCCAGCAGATTTGGATGTACCTGGCACAGTACTACAGACAATCCTAGCAGAATTAATAATGCAAGTATTTTGATACTTAAATATAGCAAAGAAAGTTATTCTTACTGTACGGTGCTGTAGCAGTTGTTCCTGTCTGTATAGCAATGTGAAAAAGGAAATAACTGCTGAGGAGGGGCTCTTTATCAGGGAATGGACGAAGGGGCAATGGTTTCAAGGTGAAAGAGGGGAGATTTAGATTGGATATTAGGAAGAATTTTTTTTTTCCTGTGAGGGTGGTGAGGCTCTGGGACAGGTTGTCCAGAGAAGTCATGGCTGCCCCATCCCTGGAAGTGTTCAAGGCCAGGTTAGATTGGGCTTTGAACAGCCTGATCCAGTGAGAGGTGTCACTTCCCATGGCAGAGGGGTGGAACTGGATGATCTTTAAGGTCCTTTCCAACCCAAACCATTCTATATCTGCTTTAGAGATGCTTAAGAAGAACCTTCCTACATGGCCCAGTATCGATGAGGACATCTTGCTCCTCTGTGCGTGTACGCTGGGCTCTCAGCTGAAGTGAAAGTGCTGAATTTGCTCTTTTCTTTCATCAAATCATCCTGGCACACCACATACAATAAAGATATTGTACAGATGAAAGTGTTTCACCACGGTACAATGTTAATTTTGCCAAGATTGGAAGACTTACCTTTTCAAAATTAAAGGTTAAGAAAATTGCTCTGAGTAGCTAAATCCTGTTATTGAATAATGACAAGATTTTCCTTAATGTACCAGGAACTAATTGGATCTAAACCAAAATGTCATGGAAGTAAATTAAGGTAATTTTAAGTGTTTCACACCCTTTATATAAAGGATAAGGTCTGGGAAAAAAATTGTATTTTCAAATCCAGAGCTAAATCTATCTCCAAAATGCCTGCATTGTAAGGTAATTATCCTGCTGGAATTTTAAGTCATTATTTGGCCTATTGCCTGAGGAATTTTACAGCAGAACAGTATTAATAAGATGTCAGGAGTACAAATTTCATGACTTCATCTCTGTCATAACCAGAACTAGTATAAACAATGTGGCATTTTCATTCATAATTACTTGACCTTCTGCAAAGGGGGATCAGGAAAGAAGGGCTGCTGAGTTCCACATTCTGTGGAAAATCAGGACTTTTGCATTTTGAGGAGGAAGGCAAAAGAAAACTCCACAGTGTCTCTGGGAAAGGACTGAATGGCTGCAACTTTGAGAAAATTAGACTTCTGATGCTTTTGTGTTGTAAATCTCAGCTAAGTGGCATTTAGGCTTTCTTGGTGGTGATGACAATTCCCAAATATTTATGGTGAAAAAAACAGCTACTGATTGATTTGGCCTATCCGTCTCTCATCCGCCAGCTCCACAGACACAAAAAATAACAGCCAAACTCAGCCGATTAAATGTAAAAATGCAACAGATTTGGAGCTTTTTTTCTGCTCACTGCAACTTGACTCCTTGATTGTGGGCAGTCTTGAGGACAAAGGTTTATAATGTAAACTTAGTACCCCCTAATGTCATAGAATCATAGAATGACCTGAGTTGGAAGGGATCCACAAGGATCCTTGAGTCTGACTCCTATCCCTACCTACACAGGACAACCCCAACGTTCACACCCTGTGTCTGAGGGCATTGTCCAAAAGCTTCTGGAATATTCACAGCCTTGGTTCCGTGACTGCTTCCCTGGGGAGCTGTTCCAATGCTCCACCACCCTCTGGGTGAAGAACCTCTTCCTAATATCTAACCGAAACCTCCCCTGGCACATCTTCCTGCCATTCCCTTGAGTCCTATCATTGGTCACCAGCAAGAAGAGATCAGCACCTGCTCCTCCTCCTTCCCTTCTGAGGAAACAGTGGGCGGCTAAGAGGTCCCCCCCTCAGTCTTCTCCAGGTTGAACTGACCAACTTTGACTTCAGCCTCTCTTATGACTTCTCCTCCAGACTCTTCACCAGCTTTGTGGCCTCCTCTGGACACTCTCCAGTAGTTTGATGTCCTTTTTATACTGTGGTGCCTAAAACTGAACACAATATTCAAGGTGGGGCCTCACCAGTGCAGGGCAGAGTAGTCATCTGACTTCAGCAGCTGGGGCTCTAAATCTTTTGACTGACTGCTTCTTTTGTTTTCTGAAGTATTTGAAGCCTTAAAATTGTTTATCAGCTATTGGCTTGCAGTATCTGGAAACATTCAGATGAACTTGCAACTTCTCCGTGCCAGTTTTGGAAGGGTTTCATTACCCTGACTGACCGCAGGAACCTCCTTTGCCTGCTAGGAAATCTTTTGGTCCCAGCAATTTGAAGGGTTTCAAGGCTAATCAAATTCCTGTTTGCTTTAAACAAGCATCCCCCTGCTTTTGCCTCAAATCTTGATTACTTGTGACCTTCAGATAAGCCTCATAATGTTAATAAATTACTTTGAGATTGGTTGCTGGTAGAGTCTGGTAAAAGATCCTGATACATCCATGTAAAATTGTAACCTTGGAAGATGTTTAATCCATGACCAAAATAATACATTTATGTACTTAAATGAGATGGGGAAGGCTTTGCTGTTCTGAAAATCCATGTGGCAACAACCTGATGGAGCTGTGGCTTAAGAGAATTAAATCCAACCTTGGATTCTGACTTCAAGCAGGACTCAGCTGATGTTGCATTGAAGGGCGTGCACAGGAATGTATGGATCACAATGACCAGTGTCATGAAACATCAAATAACACCAGGTATTCTCTATTGCCTTAGTATTTCTCAAGCACTGAGACATAATGTAAACAGCAACAAACAGCCAAAGTATCCTAATGTTATGTTTAGTTGTTTGTACCTTAAAGCAACTTAAAAAGGGAGTACTTGGAGCATCCCCGTGTGGGGAAGACTCTCTGAAGATGGCTGAAAGGGTGAACCAGGAGGAGGTGAGGGTCTGACCTGAGTCCCTTGCTCAGTCAGTGCCCAGCAGACACAGGCAGTGCCTTTTTCTTATGGAGATGAAATACACAAGTGCCTCAAACCCAGATCTGGTGGGTGATACCTGTGTGGGTTTTGTCCCATGCTTGAGAAGGTGCTAATTTCTTGCAAAAGCCCCTTCATTTAGTGAAGTGTCTGCTTTATTTCTCCATTCTGGTCTGACAGCCTCAGTGTTGCTCAGCTCCTCGGTTCAGTCTAGCCGATGATCTCAGCTTCGGCCTGAAAGGTTGACCTTTCCTGCAGAAGGAATTGTAATTCAGTCGCTCTTGCTAAGCCTCTGTGGCACACAGAGCACCCGTGGTGACAGAGTGTGCCAGCTATGCTTAGTGGCTTTGGAGTATTGAGTGAACTGTCAGCTTCAAACTCATTTAGTTAAGTCTTGGGCTAATCACAGTCCTTAAAGTGATGGGCAACCCTCACTCTTCAGAGTGATCCTTCCCTTGCCACAGGGTGCAAGGGTGGTAATGAGTGTGAAGCAGGGTTTGCTAGCTGGCTTGAGTAACAAGTGACAGCTGGGATTTATTTCTCACTTTCCAAACACCTTTACAAGATTCTCAATAATTTTCCATAACTGGCTCCAGTGACAGCCTTCTGCAAGCCCTGTATGCATCCTGGGGAAGGGATCTGTGCAGGAAAGGTCTGTTCATTAAGGCAACATCTGTTAATTGCCTTAGGCTGCTCCAGCAATAGTGATGGAGATCCAGCCCCAGCATCCTTATGATCTAAAGCTCATCTCACTGTGCATTCTGCCTCTCGCTTATTGATGCTCTTCTTCATGAAGTGTGCAGTGCATTGAAGGTGACATTGTGATTAATCAGACTAGGATTTCACAAAGCTGGTGAAGGATCTAGGGGGTGAGCCATATGAGGAGCGGCTGAAATCACTTGGTCTGTTCAGCCTGGAGAAGAAGAGACTGAGGGGAGACCTCATCCTGGTCTAGAGTTTCCTCACAAGGGAAGGAGGAGGAGCAAGTGCTGATCTCTTCTCACTGGTGGCCAATGATACAACCTGAGGAATGACAGGAGGATGTGCCGCAGGAGGGTTAGTATGGATATTAGGAGTAGGTTCTTCACTCAGAGGGTGGTGGAGCACTGGAACAGCTCCCCAGGGAAGCAGTCACGATGCCAAGCCTGACAATATTCCAGAAGCATTTGGCCAATGCCCACAGACACTCGGTGAAATGTTGGAATTGTCCCATGCAGGGACAGGAGTTGCACTCCATGATCCTTGTGGGTCCCTTCCAACTCAGGACATTCTATGATTCACACAGCTCAAAATACCTTAAAATGGAGCTGTAGCGATAACTCTTTTTCACATTAGTGGAACAAGCACCATCCAGGTATCCGTTGGCCTGCAGAGGGGACTAGAGAGGCAGGCACCATTATGGTGCTGTGTCCTGAGTACCGTAACTGCCTTGTGTTAATAAGCACTAACACAGTTCAGTGAGCTCAGCATCGATGGATGAAGGCTTTGGGAAACAGGAGGACCTGTGCAGTGTGGCATCCTGAACCGCACAGTAATCTAGTCTGAAAGGAACTGAATATTCACAGCCTTGGTGCCGTGACTACTTTCCTGGGGAACTGCTCCAGTGCTCCACCACCCTCTGGGTGAAGAACCTCTTCCTAATATCTAACTGAAACCTCCCTGACACAGCTTCCTGCGATTCTCTTGAGTCCTATCATTGGTCACCAGTAAGAAGAGATCAGCACCTACTCCTCCTCCTCCTTCCCTTGTGAGGAGGGAGTAGACGGCTATGAGGTCTTCCCTCAGTATCCTCCAGGCTGAACAGACCAATTGACTTCAGCTGCTCCTCATATGATTTCTCTTCTAGACCCTTCACCAGCTTTGTGGCCTCTGGACACTGTCCGGTAATAGCAGTACCTTGTTAACTGAGATGCTCAGGCAATTTTCTACTTTACTGGAGAACAATTGTGCAGTGGAATAAAGGCAACACAAGCTAAGGGGAGCATAGAGCTATTTCAGCTGTGAGTAAGAATCACTCCCTAATACTGTCCAGCTGTGTCCAGCACTGTGAATGCAATGTTTCCAAATAGCCTCCACCAAGAAAATAAGAAACAATTGTTACTCTGCATGGCATGGATTGGACATTCCCAGCTCACCCTAGAGCCCTCAGGTGTTTTATATTAATGCTTTTCCTGCATGTCCCTTTGGCTTAGGCACTGGAGGAGAAGGGGCTGGGGGCTGCGAGAGGAAAGTGCTGGGAAGGAATGATAACGTTTAAACTGTACAACAGGTTTGGAGAACAGCTTCAAAAGACCCCATTAAAAACAGATATCGTCCCAGAACTGAAGTAAACAGAAAAGTCCATGTAGTTATTGCAGAATAACTCAACAGGGACAGCTCATCTAAGGGAACTCTAGCTTTGAGGCACAACATGGTGTTGATTAGTGCAAATAGACCTCTTCAAGAGTCACCTCTCAGCAATTACAATCAGACACCGCCACTGTGGCTTCAAAAGCTTCATTAACAAACCCTGCTCCCAGGGAGAGCCACAAATCTCAGGTACCCCAGAAGTTTTAAATGATGGAGAACTGTCTTGCCTTATTTATTTTCTTCCAAATGAAAGAAGTGTGGGGATAATTATACTTTCCCTCATCAGGATAAATAGCATTAAAAATCAAAATAGATCCTCCTGAAGAAAGCACAGCCAGTGGTATAGAATAAGAGATGAGAATAATTTTCCAGATTAGTATGATGAAGGCAGGGTACCTGGATGTTTTATTTTCACCTAAAGGGATGATCTGAAAACAGTAGTGTGTTTTAGATGTAGCTAGAAGAAAGCTATCAAAAATAAAGACTGTTTTTTCCTATTTTTGTTAGGATTTTCTTATGCAATTTTCTAGCAGTTTTCTCCTAATCTGCTGGTAAAACAGAAAAAATAGTATTTTCAGTTCTTCTTTGGTTAAGGAAGGGGCGGTTGGCAGTGCTTCATTCCTCATCAACATGCCAGATGCTGGCAGGTTTTTTTGCAGTGCCAGTGGTGGTCTTCTTCCACAGTCAGTAGGAAAACTTCCTTCTGTTTCTCCTGCCAAAGTACTAACTTCCCATTAAAATACTAGGACAGATTAAGTTAAGTACTCTTACTGACTTCATTGTACCTTCATTTGCAGCTATATTGTATAGCTATATTGTATATTGCAGAATGTTGTATGCCAGAGTTCCTCCCTAACCTACCTCTCTGATTGAGTCCCTTGCTGCTTTGTATATGCTGTAGGTCTTTGTTTACTCTGAGACCTTAATGATAATATGGGGAGATATCAGAGAAATAATTAGAGCAGCAATAGTTGGTTTTATTCTTGTAGTTGTAGTGGGCTAATGTTTTTGAAAAGACTTGTGAAACAGCCAGGTAGAAGTTGTGTTTTCCTAATTTTCATTCTGCTCAGCACTGGTGAGGCCCCCCCTTAAGTCCTGGGTGCAGTTTTGGGTGCAAAAGTATAAAAAGGACATCAAACTACTGGAGAGTGTCCAGAGGAGGCCACAAAGCTGGTGAAGAGTCTGGAGGAGAAATCATATGAGGAGAGGTTGAAGTCACTTGGTCTGTTCAGCCTGGAGAAGAGGAGACTGAGGGGGGACCTCATTTCCATCTCCTGTTTCCTCAGAAGGGAAGGAGGAGGAGCAGGTGCTGATCTCTTCTTGCTGGTGACCAATGATAGGACTCAAGGGAATGGCAGGAAGATGTGCCAGGGGAGGTTTCGGTTAGATATTAGGAAGAGGTTCTTCACCCAAAGGGTGGTGGAGCACTGAAAGAGCTCCCCAGGGAAGCAGTCACGGAACCAAGGCTGTGAATATTCCAGAAGCTTTTGGCCAATACGCTCAGACACAGGGTGTGAACGTTGGGGTTGTCCTGTGTAGGGATAGGAGTCAGACTCAATGATCCTTCTGGATCCCTTCCAACTCAGGTCATTCTATGATTCTGTGATTCTATGATTCTGTTGTGTAGCTTGTCTCTCTCTAATGGATTCATGGCCAGACAACTGGACTCCTGCAGTTTGATTCTATCCAGAAATACAATTGGAGAATGAAGTCACTTGAAAATAGTGTCTTGGCCAGAATCAGTTGAAGAGCAGGATGTTACTGAAGCTCATGGCACACAAGGCTTCGGCAAACAAAGGGAATAGAAATAGCCTATGTGAACTTTCTCACATAAACTTGTCTGCAGGAGGTGTCAGGTTTAATTAATGCGCTTCTCCCATGTAGGACTGGGGAGGGAGAAAAGCCTTATAAATGATACCATCTGACAGCCTTCTAGTACTTAAAGGGGCTATGGGAAATCTGGGGAGGGGCTCTTCATCAGGGAATGCAGGGACAGGATGAGGAGTAACAGTTTTAAGCTGAAGGAGAGGAAATTTAGATGAGATATTGGGAAGAAATGTTTTCTGTGAGGGTGGTGAGACACTGGCACAGGTTGCCTGGAGAAGCTTCGGATGCCCCATCCCTGGAGGTGTTCAAGGCCAGGTTGGATGGGTCTTTGAGCAACCTGATCCAGTGGGAGGTGTCCTTGCCCATTTCAGGGGGCTGGAACTGGATAGGTTTTAAGTTCCCTTCTGACTCAAACCCTTCTATGAAAGCACTGAAGTGAATAGGAATTTGCTGCTGATTCATTAGGGCCATGGTTTCATCTCTTGACTTTGTGGTAGTAAAAAGTGCTGAATGTGGCTGTGGAGCCAGTACAGGGAAGTATCTGGAAAGGGTGTTCTCAGGTGCTGGAATCTACTTGAGCCAACTAGCGAGACACATCAACACAAAGCACCACGTTGTGCCATTCCAGACAAGCCACCTGCCAAAGCCCAAGGATGTGTTGGTTTAGGGAGTGTAGCAAGTTTGCCACAAAATGTGGTCCTGTTACCCTGGCTACACAGCAGCTCAAAGCAAATCTCTACTAGTGCTACCAAAAAAACATTTTCCTATTCGATGGAGACACGTCTGCTTGAATAAAATCAAAAGCCATGGAGCAAACCCAGGAAGTTTGGATTAGAAATCTGCCTGGCAGCACTCGGCAGCTGTCAGCTGCTGCTAAAAGCAATTTGTTTCCTCCTGAATACAGGGTATGAACTCCAGGCTGAAAAGTATGGTTATAATGAATACATTTTCACACTAACAGATGTAAGTGGAGCGCTGGCAGTGCGGGGTGCCAACAGCAGGCAGAACATGGGGTGCTGCATGGGGAGATTATGGTACACCCTGACCAGGAAAGGCTCCTGTGTGTGGCAGAAGAGGTGCCTGCCAAATAACTTCAGGATATTCCAACTGACACAGTTGTGGAAAAGAGTAAGAAACGTTGTGCACATACAAGGAACTGGTGCAAAGCCCAGCTGGAAGAGTAAATGCCATTACTCTGCTGCTGTTTATAGGGCTCCAAAAATATTTTTAGCACTTATTTGAAATGCCTATCTAGGATAAGCAGCAAAAAACACAAAGACTCCCCTTTGAAAACTGACTGAATCATTTGTTGGAGATGCTTGCTCTAGGATCCTCTAAGGTTTTCAAATCTCAAATTTAAATATTAGGCAAGCCGAATGACCAGAGCCCTGTAGGACATTCACTGAGTTTATTTTTAGGCTCAAAGTGAGAGGATGCTCTACTGTTTCCAAATTGCTTTGCTTTAAGAAGGGATGATACTTCAGATTTGAACCTATATTACTTTGTAGTCTTCATGTGTAATAAACATATTGTGAATGAAATAAAATAGAGTTTCTGTAGAGAAAACTTCTGGTAAACATTGTCTTTAGTGGAATTACATTAACAATGAAGAGTTGCCAAAAATACATAAATGTATGCATCTCAGGAGGGGAAGCTATTAATGAGATTGTCCTTCTAAGAGCAATCCTGTACCCAGACCACCTCCTATGAGATTACCCTTTGAAGACACAAACCTACTGAGAAGCCATGCTGTGTTGGAGGGAGCGTTGTGTGAAGCAATTAACCACAACCACTGCAATGCTGATTGCAAGTGGCTGCTGATCCAGCAAGGCAAACCGATGTACCAAAACCAAGTGAAGTCAAAGGCAAAGGCATTAGAGAGTCATGCAGTGCCATCCCACATAACAAATGGTGGGTCACACTGTGCCCCCAGTGGGCAACACGGCGTGTTTCCAAAGCCAGCTTGGTTCTGGTTTCATTAAGGTGTGCTTTAGTTTGTTCAAACAGGCTGGTTCTAGTTTTATTAACTCGTGACTGAGTTAAGAGGTGAAAGAAATAAGTAAGAAAGCATGCCAGACTCACACAGACATGCTACAGAAAATAAGGATAAACATAAAAATAAATCATGGTGAGGCAGTGTCTTTCAACACAACAATTTCACATCTGACTTCCGTCTCAGGGGCATTGTCGTGACTGCCCTGTGCTACATCTCATCCAGTGCAAAGCTTCTCTAGCACAGAACACTTTGTCAGTGCAGAGCTGGCAGAACGGCGCTAAGCAAGCTGGTGGATTTGGCTCTGCGTCTGCTGTGAATTGCAGTTTTTCTAAGTTTTCATTCCACTGATGGACTTGCATTCCAGCCAATTCCAAAGTGTGATAGTTTAGCAGGAAGCAAAGCCAAACTATGACTCTCCCTGGGTGGTGGGAGGAAGAGGTAAACATACAAGTGAACACATGAATGGACAGGTGACGGTGAGGTGTAGTTGGGAATTTTAAGAATTAAACCTTGAATCATGAGAAGACAGCTGCCTGTCTATCGCGGGCTCACTGGAGAGCACCCGGATGAGTGGCAAGCAGGTACAACTCAGGAGCTCAGACCAGTGGCAAAGTGACACCAAACAAAGGAGAGGAGCAACCAAGGCAATGCCATAGTACAGCAAGAGCTGAGTGGGAGAGGTGGGCAGGAAATACAGTTGCAATAATTATTGGAGAAATGGGGAGTTGCTCCGAAGCACAATTTTACTGTTTCAAGCACACAAATTCCCATTGTCTGAAGAATTAATAAAAGAGAACAGAAAAAGAACCCAAGTGCTGTGAAATCAGACAAAGACTTCAGGGAAGAACATAAGCCCTTCAAACATACTGTAATATCTTAGTGTCTATCCAAGCATGTTTACCCTGCTACCAACAGTGTCCTGGGCTGCATCCAAAGCAGCGTGGCCAGCAGGTCAAGAGAGATGATTCTCCCCCTCTACTCTGCTCTCGTGAGACCCCACCTGGAATACTGTGTCCACTTCCAGAATCCCCAATGTAAGAACGGTATAGAACTGTTGGAATAGGTCCAGAGGAGGCCATGAAGATGATCAGAGGGCTGGAGAACCTCTGCTATGAGGACAGACTGAATGAGTTGGACTTATTCAGCCTGGAGAAGAGAAGGCTCCAAGGACACCTCAGAGCAGCCTCCCAATACTGAAAGGGGCTACAGGAAAGCTGGGAAGGCACTTTTTACAAGTGCAAGGAGTGATAGGATGAAGAGGGATGGCTTTAAATTGGAAGAGGGAAGATTTAGATTAGACATTCAGAAGAAATTCTTCATGCTGAGGGTGGTGAGGGACTGGCACAGGTTGCCCAGGGAAGCTGTGGATACCCCATCCCTGGAAGTGTTCAAGGTCAGGCTGGATGGGTCCTTGAGCAGCCTGGTCTAGTGGGAGGTGTCCCTACCCATGGCAGGAGGGTTGGAACTGGATGATCTTTAAGGTTCCTTCCAACCTGAACCATTCTATGATTCTATACTGCAACGGTATTCAGAGTCAGATTTGCCATGTGGGTTTCCTCTGAAGCAGAGGGGAGGTCTGCTTGTCCTCACTATAGTATTTAATTGAATTTAATTTATGTTCAGTAAGCATAACATGATTGCTCTAAAGACGGCTTCTGTCTGCTACTAATAAGGTTAAAACTCAATTAGTAGCTGCAGCATCTAACAAGATTTCACCACTTGCCAGAAGGCTTAGCCAACATCTGGTCAGCTGCAAGCAACCACCTCGGCATGCGTGATGGGCTCCCCGAACCAACATGGTGGTCGCCCTTCCCAGCAGCACTGTCCTACGGTGCTCCCTGTGCTGTCCTCCTCCACAGTCTATTCCCTGTACTGAACCTCGGATTACGAATGTGTTGTTAACACAAAATCATTCACACCTTCACTTTGCAGAGTTTATCAATTTCTTGAAGACACACTGCTGCCAGAAAAACTGCTGAGATGATAATAAGGCTTTTGATTTATTTATGTGAGGACTAAGATTTTTTTTTTTGTCTAGAAGAAATTAATTGCAGTCTAATCAACAACTGTAATAACCAATGAGCGTCACAAAAATCTGTGTGATCGTTAGGCAACAAAGCTCCAGATGAAGCCTGTTGTGGTCCTTACTAAGGTTTTTACTTTCCATTTCTGCCTACCTGACCCTGATAAACTTTTTGCAATGTGTCCTTAGCACAAAACAAATTATAGTGCTCTTTATCTCCTTCCTTTTAAGGCCTGCCTAGTTTTGCCATTATTTATACCTTATTATTTACCCAGAAAATTATCGAACATTGGTATTTATGTGATGGTGTCACTATTTACCTGAAATATCAACTTCAGTGTCTATATAGAAGACTGGCCTTGGCTGGAGGTACCATATAACTTGATTAAGAGCAGTGAATAACAAATGTGTCATGTTGTGAATTATTACAGCAAATGGATAGATATTTGTAATTTGAAGACATCCAGGAGAAAAGACAGCTCGGAAGGTATAAATAAACATTCTGCCAGCAAAGGAACGCTTAAGATTGTATTGCCTTGCATTTGATATTTGGCCACGTAACCTGTGACAATAACTCACTCCAAAAAAATGCCTTGAATGTAATTCCAATCATTTTGCCAAGGTCTGCTGCTTTCAGTCTGCTTTATGTACAAATTTTGGAGAGAAAGCGCAGTGTCCTTGGAACACTTTACATCTCTGTTATGAAACTTCCCATCATTCCCGTACGGGAGTTGTGTGAACAACTTGTCCTTTAGATCATAGAATCATAGAATAGTTTGCATTGGAAAGGATCTTAAATCTCATCCAGTTCCACACCCCCTGCTGTGCGCAGGGATACCTCCCCCTGGATCAGGTTGCTCAATCACAGAATCATAAAATCACCTGGTTGGAAAACACATTTGAGTCCAACAGTACCTGTCCACTGCTAAACCCTATGCCCGAGAAACTCATCTGCCTGTCTGTTAAACACCTCCAGGGATGGTGACTACACCACCTCCCTAAGCAGCCTCTGCCAGTGCCTGAGGACCCTTTCAGTGAAGAAATTTTTCCTAATGTCTAATCTGAACCTCCCCTGGTGCAACTTGAGGCCATTTCCTCTCACCCTCACGCCTGTCAACTGGGAGAAGTGGCAAGGCCCCATCCAACCTGGCCTTGAACTCCTCCAGGGATGGGGCATCCACAGCTTCCCTGCGCAACCTGTGCCAGTGCCTCACCACCCTCATCATGAAGCTTTTCTTCCTAATGTCTAATCTAAATCCTCCTCCTTCCAGTTTAAAGCCATTCCCCTTTGTCCTGTCACTCCACGTCCTTGTAAAAAGTCCCCCCTCAGCTATCCTGTAGGCTCTTCAGGTACTGGAAGGCTGTTGTGGGGTCTCCCCGGAGCCTTCTCTTCTCCAGGCTGAACAAGCCCATCTCTCTCAGCCTGTCCTCACACCACAGGGGCTCCCATGTACAAGATTTCCAGGCCGTTGTCAAGAAAACCTGTGACAGCAGTATCTGCGGGGCACGGCCTGGGCGATTACATATTCTGGGAAAGGGGCGTGGCCTGGGGCAGGTGGGGGCGTGGCCTAGGCGACTGCATACCCTCGGGCGTGGGCGTGGCCTGGGACAGGGGCGTTGTCTGGCGCGGGGGCGTGGCCAGGCGCACCTGTGGGCGTGGCCTGATCTGCCGCGGCATGGCCTGTATGGCCGGGGTGCCTGTGGGCGGTGGTTCCGGTGGCCCCGCCCCGCCCCGCCGTGACCTCGGCGCGCGCCGCACGTGACGCCGGTAACGCCGGTAACGCTGGTAACGCTGGTCCGCGCGCGGCGCCGCCTCCGCCACCGGTACCGGTGCCAGCCCAGGTCTGTGCGCGCCGGCGGGGGGCTCACTCTGGGTCAGCATTCCCTGTGCAGGGGCCCGGAGCGGGGCCGGACTGGGCTGGGCCGGGCCTGCCGGGAGGCACCAGAACTTGGGGGGCTCGGGCTGGGGCATCCGCGGCCGGTAGCGTGGGAGAAGGAGATACTGAGGGTGCTGCTCATCTCTCTCTGCAGCGGCTCGAAAGGACAATGTGATGAGGTGTAATGTCCTCTAAAAGAAGGATTTTTGGAATTGCTCGGTGGTTTGGGTTATGTATTTTCTAAATGTAAAATGAGTTTATACATTTTTATTTAGAGTTTTGTTGAATATCTTAATTTCAATAAAAGGCTTAAAAATAGCATGAAACAAAAAAAACAACTGCGAAATATTTTGGTTGTGCTGGTTGAAAGTGAGGCAGCAGTGGCCTAGGGGGCCAAGAAAGCCAACAGCATCCTGGGTTGTATCAGAAATGGCGTGACCAGCAGGAGCAGGGAAGGGATCTTCCCCCTGTGTTCACAGAATCGTAGAATGGCTTGGTTGGAAAAGTCCTGTAAGATCATTGAGTTCCTCACCTGTCCACTACTAAACCATATCCCTGAAAAACTCCTCTACTTGCCTTTTAAACGCCTTCAGGAATGGTGACACAAACACCTCCTTGTGCAGCCTCTGCCAGTGCATGACCACCCTTTCAAGTGAAGAAATTTTTCCTGATGTCTAATCTGAACCTGTCCTGGCACAACTTGTGGCTGGATGAACTCTTCGTTATCAAAAGTTTCTTGCTGTCTCCTTTTCATATGCTTCTAGTACCCTCTGGGAACCTGGGCAGAATAATTCACAGGACTGTCCGTGGCATTAGGTCACTTCTAGAGTTCAAATTGACAAGGTGAAAGCTGACTTCTAGCTTGAGACACACATTCCAAGGCTGGGTTGGATGAGGCTTTGAGCAACCTGATCCAGCAGGAGGTGTCCCTGCCCATGGCAGGGGACTTGGAACTGGATGATCTTTGAGGTTGCTTCCTGCCCAAACCATTCTATGATTCTATGCCATACTGCAGAACAGCTGCAGAAATTTCCAGCTGCTTAGGGCTTTCATTTACTTCCACCGTTTTAAGGCTTTGATGCATTAAATATCAGATTGTTCTTTTGGTTCATTGCTTCTTTATTATTTTTGACCTCCGGTAGGGATTTAATTAATATCTTCCTTTAGGTGGCTCTTAGCTCAGCATGGTTCCTTGCCAATCACTGGTTTAATTTCAGGGTTGATTTAGAAGACATAGCAGAGTGGAACAATCCTAGCTGTTCCTGACTTCTGTCTGCTGGCCTGTGTGCTGAGTTTTGACTGACAGTCTCAAGGTTGAGTGGGCTGGAGTGGTCTATGATCATGTTGGTGGTCTCCGATTCGCTTAGCTGCTGACAGCTGACATCTGTGTTGAGGAGCAGTGTGTGCGAAAGGAAGAACGAGGAGGTAGTCAGTTTTGTTAGGTGAAATCAATCTGCAGGGATGAAATCCAGCAATTTCATCCCTTTTTGTTTCATACCTGCACAAAATGTAGGCATTACTTTTTCACCTGTGGTCTTCACAGGAGTGATCTCGTCACTGTTGTAGATTGGGTATTCAGTTCTTACAACTCATAGTGTGGTTCTGATCCCATTTTGAAATTTAAATGGAACTGGAAGGAGTGGTACCACCTATAAACTCTTTGTTTCTATTATATGTTTTGTCATTTGCATCTGTTTTCAAATCTCCCTGACAAATTGTTGCTATTTTGCTATGCGTTGTTTGCTAACTGCTTGAAGAAAGATCTACATGTTCTCCTGGCAGACTTATTAGGGAGAATGTGAAATTACCTGTACTGAATAATGTAGTATGATCAACTGAGAAAAATGTTCCTCTTGTTCCCTTCTCTCTCAGCTCTTTGCAGGGCAATTTAAGTGAGAGTAGGGAACCCCAAGTCCTAAGTACCATGATGACCTCCCAGTTCTTTCTGTTGTAATGTGTTGATTTTATAGAATCATAGACTTATAGAATGGTTTGGTTTGGAAGGGACCTTAAAGAGCATCCAATTCCAACACCCCTGCTATGGGCAGGGTCAGCTCTCACTGGATCAGGTTGCTCAAAGCCTCATCCAACCTGGCCTTGAACACCTCCAGGGATGGGGCATCCACAGCTTCTCTGGACAACATTTGCTAGTGCCTCACCACCCTCACAGAAAACATTTCTTCCTAATGTCTAATCTAGATTTCACCTCTTTCATCTTAAAACTGTTCCGCCTTGTCCATTCCCTGCACTTCCTGATAAAGAGTCCTTCCCCAGCTTTCCTGTAGCCCATTTCAGTGCTGGAAGGCTGCTACCGGAGCCTTCTCTTCTTCAGGTTGAACAACCCCAACTCTTTCAGCCTGTCCAAAACTTCAATTTTACCTTCTGACGAAATGTATCAAGTTTTGAAAAACAACGTGGTACAGACGTAGTGTTCGTAGTGCTGTTACGTCTCAAAGAGAGTCATGTATGCAGCCAGTATGTTGACTCTGTCAGTGTTATCCCAGTTGTTCTGAGCTTCTGCAGGACTTAATCTGCTTTTGAAATGGTGCTGCTAGTATTTATGTTCCTACAGTTGCCTGGGAGCCCTAAGCACGCGCAGGAGGAAATCAGCCTTGTAATAGGCTTTGAGGCTGTGAAATGGGAAATGACAAGTGACTGTACATAGGTGGGAGTTAATGCTGACGTATAGGGAATTCGGCAGACTGGTAGACACTGCCTGCTTGGTGAGAATGCCAAATGGGAAAAGAGGAGTGTGTGAGTTTGAGTTTTTTAGGGGTTTTCTAGCTTTAAAGGAGGATTGTATATTAGTTCTGGTGATACTGACCTGGGAGAATACTTTCTGTGTATCTGGGCACCGTAGCAAATGTGAACAAGTGCTTGTTTGGAAAATTGAGTAAGTGGATGGTGGCAGTGGGTGTTACGAGCTTGGTGTTGGATCTGATGGTGGAGCGTGAAAAAGCTGCAGAAGTTCTAAAAGAGGAGACAAGGGAATTTGGTGTGACAGAGGAGCAGAGTTCACTGCAGGGATGATACGGTAAAAGTCAGTGATGAGGAAACTGATCCCATCAGCGGCTTTCAAAATAGGTGCTGAGTTTAAAGTGTCATGTTGAAAACATGTTTCTGGAGAAGAACACGCAGTAATCCTGGTTTATTCAGTAGGAGCCTTTTTCTCTTTTATTTAAGACAAATATTCATTTTTAAATTGCCTGATGAAAAATCCTTTTTTTGGAGGGAGAGGAGGAAAAGGAAAAACAGGGAGAAAACAATTTAATGGGATTTATATGCAGACAATGTTTATAAAGAATTTTCAAGGTATCTATTTTTGAATTAGAGGTTGTAATAGGTAACATCAGGTTTAATCTGTGACTCAGAATGATAGTGTTTTTTTTAAAACACTTCAAAGTTCATTTGGCAGCTCCGTACTTTGGTTTCACCAATTGTTACACTAAACGTCAAAAACCTTGGATTTTGCCTTCTGGCCAAAGAAATTATTTCTCTAGATGGACAAAAAAACCAAATGATAGATGTCTCAGAGTTATATCTGAATTTTTCTTCCTCTTAATTAGTCTCCTACCCCGTGTGTTGTTGTAGCTTTCCAAATACTCCTGAAGTGAAATCAACACTAACAATTTCTTTTCACATTATTGCTATTCCTTTGCCATTGTAGCAACTTTAGCATTAAGATTATACTATTTTTGGATAATCATAAGCTACATTTGTTCTTTTTATTCTGAAGGTGAGCTTTGATTCCCTTTGCTAGCACTGTGGCTGGTGATATTCAGCATTCCCAAGATTCAACCCTTGTCGTGTCCAGGATTACAGGGAGCCTGCTCTCCTTGTTAAAAAGCTTGCAAGGGGAACGACAAGATAAATGCCGCTAGTTAGGAAAGCAAATTAACCTGAGCCTTTTCTTAACGTAACACTGTTTGAAGGCTAACGTCAATATGGACAGTTAACTAACAATTTTAATTATTTTGTCAGCTCCATTATTCATGGCATAAATTTGAGGGAGCTGGCTTTTTTCCAACCACTGTGTTTGCATTGACACTGTTTGTTAAACCTACCCAGTTGCGCTTGGTAAGAGGCTGTAGCTTTCTAGCACCGTGACAGCAGTTATGGTTCCCAAGAGCTCCAGAGAAGTCAATGATTAGCAGACTCATTTGCTCCCAGGGAATCAGGACTCAGGGAGCCTGCGGTACAAGTGGTATCATGATTTCTTCAGGACCCAGGATGGTGTTATCAGTTACAGAAGCTGTGAGGTGAACTGATTGATGTGGGGATGGCCGTCTGCAACCCTTCCATTGCTGGAAGTGTAGGTCTGCAATCAGTTGTGGAGTGGCCTCTCTCATGACGAGAACTTCATGTGCAGGCCTGAGCTTTGTTGAAGAGCATTCCATCCATAAACCTCATTTTTCACTGTTGAGGTTGAAACACGTCTGCAGTTTATTGGCTCTTTTTCTGATTAGGTTTGTTTTTTTCTTACGAATAGACTTGGGTCTCCTGTCTAATAAACGAACATGAGTCATCTGAAGTTGTTTGCGGCTACGCTGAAGTGGCATGGCGTTAAGCTTCTGGAAAAGCAAGATATAGCCAAAAGGGTATTTTTAAATGGCCAGCGGTATGTTTCATCAGGAACCTCAGAACCATTCCTGAGTGGGAGCAATTCAAATTATGTGGAGGAAATGTATTATGCCTGGCTTGAAAACCCTAAAAGCGTACATAAGGTAAGTCTAAAAGTTGAGCATAACTGATAATATTAGCGTAAGAATGAAATAATTTTTTTTCTTTTTAAACTTGTTTTATAAAAATCCCAGAAAAGATCTTGTATGAAATGAAAAACGTGAAACTAATTTCCCATATATTGTGTGAGATGTGATATTACAGCAGAAAAAGTACAGAGGAGCCAAAGGCATGGTGAGCTGAGTGGAAAGAGTGAGACATCCAGAAATAGTAAACTGCTCTGAAACTTTCAGTGTTCCTCCATGGGAATGCTGTTTGAGCAGTCTTTTAAGTAATTAGTTACATCTGAAAGAAGAGCCAAGAAGTAGAATACTTTTGGTATTAATAGAATAATAAAATGTTTTGGTTTGTAATAAGGTTGTATCAGAGGAAGTGTTGTATTTAAATAGTATGTGTTGACGTTGGTACTTCTAAACTGTCTGAAGAAGATGAATGTTCAGTTCTCTTTAGTTACCTGTGGAAGTTGTAACTTTAAAACTGAACCTGAAATTGTCAGAAAAGCCTTCTGAAGTATCTTGAAAAGTATTTTGTCCCATCTCTCTCCATCTGTCCGGGCAACAATCGTTTGTTTGCTTTCTGTTAACTTTAAATCTTTTACCCCAGTGCTTTCTTGTGGGCAGAATACAGAGACTTTTTTTTAATAAGCTTTCTGCTGACAAGGAAGGGTCTCTTATGGTGATATGTTTGGAGTAACTTAAGAAGCTGATGAGAAGTCTGATAAATCCTAAGACAGACAAGTCATTTTCTAGAGAAGTAATGTAATTGTGCCCAAAATGTTTACCAAATAGGTTGTATGTTCCCTTATTCTTGAGGCACATACATCTAAGTGTCACTTAAAAACTGTTGCTGTAAGTCTGATTATCTGAAATGTGAGGAAGTGACACATATTAAGGGAAAAGGAAAGGAGGCCAAAAAAGTTGTTTTTTTAGATGTTGCATATAAGTTTAGTCTTGTTGGAAGGTGACATACGCAATGACAACGCTGAAGACTGAATGTTATTCACATAGCACATAGATCCCAGGTCTTCTGTGTTGCACCTTAACTTGGAGCTGGAGAGGCCTTCTCCAGAGGTGGCTCCTGCTCTCATCCTATCTGTCTTCGTTTCCTTGTCATCTGACTGCCAGCTAAAGTTTCAGCTGGTGTAGAGCAGGGTGGCGCATTGTGTGGATGCATTGAGTTAATTTCCCAGAAGCCCTTATGATGTATTGGTGCTGCAGATTATATTAACCCTTTATTCTGAGAACACTGAGGGGATGAACTCAATACATAAGAAGTGTGTGTAGTGACGTCTTGTTACATCAACTCGTGACAACCATAGAATCATAGATTGTTTTGGGTTGGAACGGAACTTAAAGATCATCCAGTTCCAACCCCACTGCCATGAGCAAGGACACCTTCCACTGGATCAGGTTGCTTAAAGCACCATCTGGCCTGGCCTTGAATACTTCCAGGGATGGGGCAACCACAACTTCCCTGGGCAACCTGTGCCATTGCCTCACCACCCTCAGCATGAAGAATTTCTTCCCAATGTCTAATCTAAATCTTTCCCTTTCCAATTTAAAGCCATTCCCACTCATTCTATCACTACTTTCTCTTGTAAAAGTCCCTTCCCAGCTTTCCTGTAGCCACTTCAGCTACTGGAAGGCCACTGTGAAGTCTCCTTGGAACCTTCCCTTCTTCAGGCTGAACAAGCCCAACTCTCTCAGCATGTTCTCATAGCAGAGGTGCTCCAGCCCTCTGATCATCTTCATAGCCCTCCTCTTGAGCCGTTCCAATAGTTCCATATCCTTTTTACGTTGGGAATTCTAGAACTGGACTCAGGACTCCAGGTGGGGGTCTCACAAGAGCAGAGTAAAGGGGGAGAACCACCTCCATCAACCTGCTTCCTCGACCATCTTTTCTTTAGGAAGAGTGAAGTGCCTTGTTCAAACCCTTGAATTTTCCGAGGGGACACAAACCCGGGTGAATTAACGCGAGTGCAGCGTGGTGTGATCAGCGTCACTGGAGGCGGGAGCTGGCCAGGGTGCTGAACGGCCAAAAGTGGCCTCTGTGGTGGTGGTGAACATTCAGGACATCCGAGCAAAGCTTTCTTATAAATTTAGACCTACCTCTTATTTTGCTGGTGCTTGGAGGTGTATGGGAATGGTAAAATGCTGCCAAAAGACTATCCAATTCATCTGGCAATTCAGACGCAGTTGGGTGATGGATCCCAGTGAGGTGATGCTGTTTGTAGGTTGAATAGACTAATAATTCAGCAGAAATGAATTGACAGAGGAATGTAACAAACTGATGGTTTAGGATGTAGCCCTGAGAGTCAATCCCAGTAATTCAAGATTCATTTTAAAAATGAGTGAATACTTTTCCAGATTAACTATGTGTAATATACTTACAACAGCAATGAACTGAAGTAAATTCACTGTGTGCCTGGTTTATGGGGCTTAAAACAGCATGATTGATGGACATTGTGGATTACTTCACAGCTATTTTTACCTAAATACTTAGGTTTTTCACAACCTAGAAAAAAAGAGGTGGAGGAGAATGATGCCCATTAATTTTACTTTGTTTCATCAACAAAATTAATTTTTGGTTTCTTGAAAACCATCTCATTTTATCAGCTGAAAGCTGTAAATACCTACCCATGATTTTTTTTTTTTAGACAGAAATAGTTCAATTTGGACTTTAATAAAACATTAAAAATGTTGAGAGTTGAACTCACCCAGTTTTCCTAAACATATGGAAAAATTCATGCTGTAGTGGTGTTGACTCTAGACAAGCTATGAATTTTTCATTCTGCTACAGAAAGTGGTGCAAGTGTTGGAAAATAAAGTCAAGAGACACCAATGGCTTATGTGGTTTTGGTTATAGTATTACTAATAATTTAACTCTCAGTAAGATACTCATTTTTCATTGTTTTATCCAGTATGTCCAGCATAGTTTAGAGAGCTAATTTGTGCTGCGTGTTTAGATACCATATTCTCTTTCCTCTTTTGCCTCTTTATTTCCTGTTTTTCCCCATGTTTTGTTTTCTTGGATATCTCCTTCTTACCAGAGGGATGTGCCTCCTTCTAGTTGATGAAATTAAAGCTTTATTTTTTCCTGGGCTTTAAAAATCATACTCTACTCACTTTTACTTAGAAAATACAATTAATCAAGACTCTTCAAATTATTTCCCTCCCAGAAGATTTGACTGGACGTGTCTTCCCATGGATGCTTATTTTAAACTGTTTGAAAGATGGCTGTCACGTTCCAGCAAGCATAGTCAGTGTTACTGGTTTTCTTAGAATCTCCTTTCTGTGTATACCAAGGTTCCATGTCACGGAATACGCATTTATATCCATAGGAGCTTTAATTATTTGTGCAAATCCATTCCTGATGATTTCCTTGTCTTTTGAATTTCCAGTCCTTAGAGCAGCCAAAACAACAATCAGAATAAAATGATGTGGGCTTTGAAAAAGGCGTCATTATTTCTCCTTGAAGCTCGGTGTCAGGGCCATAGATCATAAGGGAGAAGTTTGACAAGTCTCAGTTATTACTATCACAAGATTAATTACGAAACTGCATGGTTGGATGTTGTGTACATAACGCCTGCCATGTTACCCTATATGCAGCCGTTCTACTGTGAGTTTTTGTACTTGGAAAAAGTGTGGAGGGTTTGTTTTGGTTTGATTGCATCGTTCTTTTTTCTTTTTTTAAACGATGTAGTGATGCTCACTTTGTGTTTTCTAAGGCTTTACTGTCCTCTTTGCAGTTGATAAATATTGTGATGTCACTAGAAAAAAAATAAACCATCAAGTTAACTCATATGTTACTCATTATTTGAAGTGCAACACTTTATTATATGAGAGTAGAATATTGCCACTGAATCACTTGAATTGTATATTACTTGAGAAAATAATGGTTACCTACAATATAGATTTGCTGACAGGGGAAAAAAAGGGAATGTATCATGTATCACTATAGTAATTTATTATTTACAGATACATTTTTCTAAGTCTCCTCTACCCCTTTCTTAAGGAACATTGCTAATTTAGTTGAGAACTAGCAGGTTTGCTTTGAGACCAAGCTTGAATTCTGTCTGTTTTGTCATGTGGCAAATGCTGGTGCCAAAGTCTGACATTGATACACAAGACTTGAAGACTATAATCTGGTATCAATCTTGAGAGACACTACAGAAATTTGTGAAGGTTTTGATGGATGTGTATCTAGAAAAAACTAATTTTCTGTAGCCAAATGATATATTTTCCCTCCCCTCTGATCAAATGTCAAGCCTACCCAACAAATCAATAAATTCAAAACTGTGATAGGAACAAATAGAGTGGGTTCCTTCTGTCCCAGCTGGCTGTATCATCGGATGTAAACTTTTTCAAGGCATTTCTTCATATTTGTGAATTTGCATATTGAAAGGACCCTATACTTATTCTCCTTAAATAGGTTGTGTGTTGGGCAAGCCTGTTTGGATTTTGTTAGCAACTGGCTCAGCAGAGCACTTGTCTAAGAACATATTCAGTTGTTAGTGGGACAGTGTTCTGGTAACTTTTTTATAACTAAATTTAACTTTTATAACTAAATTTAAACTTTTTGACTCAACAAAGGAATAGTTGTGTTATTATCATCACTACATGTGTATCATGGTATAAAAAGTGAGGAAGGAACCTTAACATAAACAAAGCATATTCCTTATTAAAATTTTGAGTGATTACCAGATGTCAAATTTGTCATGGATCCAAATGTGTGTGTGGCATTTCCTAATTTACTGATAGTTAATAACTGTGTATTGCCAAAATAATTCCTCCAGTCTAAGTAGCCCTTGTTGTAACATGAGGGAATTGTATGTGTTTTTCACTGCCTGGGATCTGCAGACTCTCAGACTGGGTGCTGTATGGGCATGGAATAACAATAATGTTCTTAATATGGAGTAGGAAGGTAGAGAATAGAGAGAACACCAGAGGAGATGCAGTTATGCTAATAAACTCTTGCATGCTGTACAAATTCAGGCTTCTGATCTTGGTGCAGCTAGCAAGGTGTTAAGGTAAGAGTACAGGGAATGGGCATAAATGTGAGAGGACAGGAGGAAGGAATTCTTCATCAGTGTGTCTGGAACTGACCACCATGCATGATCTGTCTGCCTTGATTTGTCATGCATTTAAAAGTTAGGCTATGTTTAGATCAAGTCTGTGAAAGAGCAGGATGACAAGTTTGTCATAGTTGTAACAGTGCAGCTTTATATTAATAGAAAAGCGAGAGAGGTGCATTAAAGCAGTGTGTCTCGGTGGCTTCATGTCAATGATGAGGTTCCTGCCCAGAGGTACAAGGAGTCTCCCTATTCCATAACTTGAACTTGAAAGGCTGGATGATGTTTAGCTCTTACATGCTGCCCCTCTCATAGTGTCTCTGAACACCTTAAAGCTTGTAGAAATTTCAATATGAAGACTTTTTGTTAATTAAAATAGAGTTTTTAAAATATTCTGTCATACCATGTTGGTATTACATTATTTTGATTCTTTTCTGTATTGGGTAATGAATATATTAAGTGATGTTCTTTTAAAAATTAAATCTTTGGGCTATTTTTGTCTTTTGTAGCGCTGGTTCCTTGAAATGGTTTAGTTCCAAGCTCAGAGCTGGGGTAAATAACATGCACTGTACAAGATGGAAAAGTTCTAATTGCTTTTAAACAGTTTCCTCAAGAAAGGCCCTTAAGGACTGATTCTGATTTAACATATTAAGTGAGTGTCTTGAAATATCATAAATTCTTTAAATATCATTAAAGGAATGACTTAATTTCATTTATTAAGGTTCTCAGTTTCATAGGCTTGATACCTCTTTACCAGCAGCATAACATCATACCCGTTACTGGGTGCCTGAATAAACATCACAGTTCAAAAGAGCTGTGTGAATGAATAATGTGCAAAGATGCTTTGCACTCATATGTGCTGGAGAGTTTTACTGAGCAAGCTCAGAGTAAGAAATGAGATGAAAAGGGCTCTGTAAATGAAACCCACGGTTGCTACTGAGATTTGGGGATATCAGTGGTCTCTCTTTTTTGGCTATTAGTGGTTCTAAATACTGTAACATAGCGAGGTGCCATCTGCAGCTTGAAGGAACTGCTTTTGGTTGAGACTTTTGTGTGAGGCAATAAATTTTCCTTCTTTCCTTCTCTGTACACATATGCAGTCCTGGGATTTGTTTTTCCGAAATGCTAATACTGGCCAAGCGTATGATCCCCATCTACCAGATCAGCTGGAAAGAAAGGCATCATTTCTTCAGAGCCATGGCCTGGCCCAGACACCAGGTAAAGCTGAAAAGCTTGTTGAAGATCACCTTGCTGTGCAGTCCTTAATAAGAGCATACCAGGTAAGTGTGCTGTGGGGCAGATTGGAGGGAACCTCTTCTTTGCCAGTAACCTTTTTCTTCCTTTTTATATTCTTGTTTGTCTTCACTCTTGCCTGTTGTCTTGCTTTTGATCCAAAATGCCTTGAACTAGACAGTCTTGCCTGAACACTGATGTCCTAGACTCAGACCGGGATACTCCTCTGGCTTACCCATAGCCCTGATGCTGGTCATCTGACTTAACCTGGAAGCTCTTTACAGATATAGTCATTTGCAGAAGGGAACATGAATCTACTAGGCTTTGCCCATTTATCCGGAGCAGGAGCCAAACATGTCAGAGCTTGACCTTTACTATTCTTTTGGCTCGCTTGACTGTTCTCTAATTCAGTTACTTGACAAAATTGGAAAACCAAGTTATCTGAAACAGTTTTGATTCCTATGCAATGAGTTGTCCTGATTATACTAAGAATCTCCTGATGTGTGCAGTGAAATAAGAACATTTCTTTCTTCAACAGCAAACTTTTCCATGATCTGAGTCTGTCTTCACCTATGAGAATATTTGTTTTACGGTTCTACATCTTACTTCCTTTCTTTAAGAAAGGAGGAAATGTGCTTGCCTTGTACATCTAGTATGAATTTTGAGATTCATAATCTAAGCAGAATTATAGGTAAAGAGAGAGGAGAAATAATGAATTAACCAGAAGTTAAATTTTGGGAGGCCGGTGGTACTGAGTTTTAGTCTGCTTTGATGAATTGCTTTTAGAGAGCTGTTAATCAAAATTGTCTTTGTTTCACACTCAGATTTTTTAACCCTTTTATTAAATCAAGAAAATTAGTCTCATTTCCCTTTTTCCTCTAAAAGTAAAAGGATTTTGGAAATAGCACAGTGGTTTTGGTTAGATGTTTTCTAATTGTAAAACAACTTTACACATTTTTTATTTAGGCTTGTGTTGAATATCTTAATTTCAATAAAAGACTTAAAACCAGTGTGAAACAAAAAAACTCTGCTAAATGTGCAGGTCATTCTGTGCCAGCTGAACGTGAGCCAGCAGTGTGCCCTGCCGGCCAAGCAGGCCAACAGCGTCCTGGCTTGTATCAGCCATGGTGTGGCCAGCAGGAGCAGGGAGGTGATTGTGCCCCTATATTTGGTGCTAGTGAGGCCGCACCTTGAATACTGGTCTCAGTTTTGGGCTCCTCAGTACAGGAGAGACACTGAGCTACTGGAGCGTGTCAAGAGGAGGGCAATAAGGCAGGTGAAGGGTCTGGAGCACAAGTCTTAAGAGGAGCAGTTGAGGGAACTGGGATTGTTTAGTCTGGAGAAGAGGAGGCTGAAGGGAGACCCCATTGCTCTCTGCAGCTACCTGAAAAGAGATTATAGCAGGGTGGGTGCTTGTTTCTTCAACCAAGTAGCAAGTGATAGGGTCAGAGGAAATGGCCTCAGGTTGTGTCAGGAGAGGTTTAGATTGGATATTAGGAAAAATTACTTCACTGAAAGAGGAGTGAAGCGTGGGAAGAGTCTGCCCAGGGAAGTGGTAGAGTCACAATCCCTGAGGTGTTAAAAAAGATAAAGTGTAGATGTGGCGCTTTAGGACACGGTTTAGTAGGCAATGTTGGTATTAGGTTGATGGTTGGACTTGATGATTTTAGAGGTCTTTTCCAACCTTAATGATAGAAGAGGTACTTTTTAAAAAACCTTTTCCTGTGTGTATTGCATTGTCACTGTTGGTTCAGATCTGAACCCTATTAATCCAGCTGTTGGAGGCCTTGTAAAAGAGTAGATAGGTTTGTGGATATAAAGCATATACAAAATTTGCTTAGAAACATCTGTGTGGGAAAAAACGCTTCAGCCCGTTTACTTTTGTGTGCAGTAAAAAAGTGTTGATGAATTAGAGACAATTGGAGAATGTTAGGTTGCTTTGATACCACTGACTTGAAAATAGTTCAGGGGTTGCCTGTGTGGTATCCTGTGTTGGAAAGTGAGCACCATCCAGCTTAAGGAAAGGAATAGAAATGTCTGTATAAATGGCAGGCAGTCTGTGACACAGAATGAAAGAGGATTACCTACAGCAACTCTCTGGTTTTAAAAGGTATTTAATACCCTCTAAATTCAATGTTGAAGTGATACGATCAATTTGTGACCTTCCTTTGCTTGATTATTAAATGAAATAGAGAAGGTTACAGAATTTTCATTTCTCAGACCTGTCAGTATCTTATGTTTTTTGTGGTAGACAGCTCTGTGGTCTGTTGAGGTGTTTTTCTGAAAAGGCAGTTAATCTATTGCTTTTTCTAATACAGAGCATTGGGTGCACTGAAAGAAGGATTTCCAGTGAGATGAGTGGGCTTAACAAAAATGAGTCTAGATAAATTGATTTCTTGAGTCTTCTTTTGTAATGTAGAGATGTATTTTTTATTTTGCATCTGTGTTTAGAAAATATGATTTTAAAGTCTAGTTTCAGGTAGTCTGTACTGGCATTTAGTCAAAGTTATGGCAGTTGATGAAGATTTTCCATGCATGTATTTTCACAGGGTTGATCCCTGATTTTTGCTATTGTTACCATTTTCTGTACCTACTGAAAGAAGAGGAGGTTATTAAAAAAAACCCCTTGATATTGAGTAAAATACTGTCTTCCAGTTAAAAAACAAACTGCTCCTGGAGTGTAATATAGAGATTTACTGATCTGCTCTTCTGGCTTTTGGTGTTCTTGCTGCTCCTCTTCCTCTTCCTACTAGTACTGCAGAGCAGGTGTAGCTTAGCGAAGTGAATTCTTCCCTGTTGATGATTCTTGAGAGAGAATTGTTTGCTTAGTTCCAGTCAGATAGACTTTGTGCTGCTGTAAACAATGAGGTGGCACAGATGTTGCCATGGGCATCATTTGGCCTGTCAGAGTTTTATTACTGGTGATTCATAAGATGCAAACAATCTCAGAGGCCAGACTGAATTTACAGGCCTGGAGATCCTAAAAAGATGACATGTTTCTGTTTGCTTGTGAGTGGAATGCATTTTATTATGACCCCCCCTTGCAAATATGGAGCATTTGAATAGTGTTTTTACAAGTCATTTCTGGATGAATCGCGCTTCAGTCATGCTGTGTTACTGTGTGATGCGCTTCCTTATTAGTATTGCTGTGTGTTAATTTTTTTTTCAGAGAAAATTAGGACAGAATCATAGAATGGTTTGGAAGGAACCTTAAAGCCCATCCAGTTCCTACTGCGCTGCCATGGGAAACCTCCCACTGGTCCAGGTTGCTCAAAGCCCCATCCAATCTGACCTTGAATACCTCCAGGGGTGGGGCGTCCATGACTTCTGTGCCAGGGCCTCACCACCCTCACAGGAAAAACTTCTTCCTACTATCTAATCTAAATCTCTCCTCTTTTGGCTTAAAACCATTCACCCTTGGTCCTGTCACTCCACTCCCTGGTGAAGAGCCCCTCCCCAGCTTTTCATAGGCCTTCTTTAAGTACTGGAAGGCTGCTCTAAGAACTCCCTGGAGCCTTCTCTTCTCTCCCGTCCCTTCTGCCCTCTCTCCCGTCTCTTCTGCCCTCTCTCCCGTCTCTTCTGCCCTCTCTCCCGTCTCTTCTGCCCTCTCTCCCGTCTCTTCTGCCCTCTCTCCCCTCTCTTCTGCCCTCTCTCCCCTCTCTTCTGCCCTCTCTCCCCTCTCTCTCAGCCTGTCCTCACATGGGACGTGCTCCAGCCCTTGGATCATCTTTGTGACCTCCTCTGGACCTGTTGTAACCAATCTGTGTCCTTCTGTGTTGGTGACTCCAGAACTGATTTGCTCTCAGTGAAGCCATATTTGCTGTCACCAATCCCCTCCTTATTTTCCATGTGCCTCAGCATAGTTTCTGGTAGGATCTGCTCCATGATCTTGCCTGGCATAGAGGTGAAGCTGACTGGCCCATAGGTAATAGTAGTGTAAATGAAATTCTAGCAAATGATCTGAATTTGTTCTTGAAAAGAAAAATATTTAGGAGAAAATATTCATATATTTATCTATAAAAGGCTTTTAATGAGCTAATTTGGTATATGAGAATCACACACAAGCGACGTTATGTTTTAAAAATTGTTTTTTATTTGTGGCTCTGTTGAATCAGTTAATTTTCTATAGCAATGTTAAATATTAATATAAGACATTAGTTTATAACAACTTATGGCATACATTAATACCAATCAGATTGATAACTGAGAGCTGACTGAATTCTGCGTTTAATTTGTGTTCTTTGGTGTCTTGACTATCAACTTGATAATAGAAGAAATTTCAGAAATTCCATGAATGAATATAAATGTTATCTGATGTGGAAGAGA
Source organism: Dromococcyx pavoninus (assembly GCA_033558185.1). NCBI lineage: Eukaryota > Metazoa > Chordata > Aves > Cuculiformes > Neomorphidae > Dromococcyx > Dromococcyx pavoninus. The sequence continues at coordinate 3,121,872 of JAUMJL010000524.1, read as the reverse complement.
GCTTGTAGAGGGGGGTCCCTTCACTTCTGATACAAACATTGTCAGCACCCATCTATGCTTTAGGTCAGCAGCGCTGTATTTTAGTATCTGCAGGTGCAGAAAGGAGGATTCAGGCTAAAATACAGAATGACCGAAATTAGCAAATGATAAAATTTGTACGGTTGTCATAGTGTCTTAATTTTACCCAGAGTTTTAGGGTGCAATCATTAGTAGTTTTCTTTAGTGCAGTGTAATTCCAGTTTAAATTGTATGTCAGATAAAATAAATATTGTATTCTAATGGGTATTCAGCACTTTTTAGTAGAGGTAGTATACATATCCAGAGATATAGTCCTTATTTCCTATATTTTTGTGGAAAGCTTGGTAAATAGGACCCTCTCATGACATTGGTGGTGTTTGCTTATTTGACTTCATGGCTGCTGTACATACTATGGAGAGATGTTTAGTTTACTGCTGGCACATGTTGCCTGGGGAGGTAGTGGAGTCCCTGTCCCCTGACCTGGAAACATACCAGGTCGGGTTGGATGGGGCTCTGAGCAACCTGATCAAGTTAAAGAGGTCTCTGCTGCTGCAGGGTGGTTGGACTGGATGACCTGTAAAAGTCCCTTCCTACCCAAAGCATTCTATGATTCAATGTGAGTGACTGTTCCCCCTTGTCTGACTTTTGTTAGTGTGATTTCGTATTTCTCTCCTTTTCCTCCTTTTTTTAGATCCGTGGTCATCATGTAGCTCAGCTGGATCCCCTTGGAATTCTAGATGCAGACTTGGATTCATTTGTTCCATCTGACTTAATCACTACAATTGATAAACTTGGTGCGTACACTGTATCCCTTGCTATTTCCAATGGTCATTTATCTTTCTTGTCTCATTGGGCTGAGGTGATGCAATAAGACATTTCAGGGATGGTTCTTCCTTTTCTGGTGTCTGGTATCATAAAATAGTTTCTTTGAGCAACTTTAAGGAGGGTCAGGTTTCAGGACGATGGAATTTCTGCCCTGATATCACAGGTGAGGTTCCTGTGAATTCACCTTCTGATGAATGAAGGTTATAAACAGTTTATAAACCCCCAAAATCTTATGGTTTTGAACCCCATCAGAAATTAATACTAATCAATACATTATGCCTAGATTCTGATAATCTAAATTACTTTGATAACCTTGTACTTGATACTTGTTTTGAGTGGGGACAACTGAAGGCGAGTCAATAGGAAAAACAGGCAATGAACAGATCACTGGATAGAGGAACTTAGGGTGAATTTCATACCAGGTTTGGATTGTAGCCTCTGGTAGTTGTTCCTTCTGTATAACTTAAAGAACTATTGAGAAGTAAACATGGAAAGTGTAGAATTCTTGGTTTGTCTATATAATCCAATCGTGATCATTTTAGTTTATTGCTGGAAGAATATAATCCACCGGGGCCTGCTTTTGCAGAAACTGTTCTGGTTGCTAAGAGGACACATCTTTGAGAGATTGCACTGATAAATCTCTTTGCTCCTGTCTGCTTGAATAAAACCCACTCTGATTGATTTTTCTCTACTCTTCAATCCACCTGGTTTGTTTAAATGGTATTTTTCTACTTGATAAAGACGTTGAATCATTTTTTCTTTGATACTTAGGGAAGCTTTTTGGACCAGACATGAAACACATGGAAGTAGTAGATAAAACATATTCTGCTTAATTTTACTTAAAGTACACCTGCTGCCTCTTTGCTGCTGTCTTTTCTGTTGATGGTGGTAGGAAAAGAAGCAGTTCTGACCCTTGATCCTGTGAAGGTGGTTGAGTGCTTAAGCTTGTAAATAGAGAGGTGCTTACACAAATCAGGGAAGCGTGTCAGCTTTAATTAAAGGAAAGTATATACTAGAAAATACATTTTACATTTGCTGAGTTAAATGTGATTTGTTTGGAGCATGGGTGATTGCTGGCACGTCGGTGCCAATTCCTTTGGACCCTACAGATAGATCAGTACAGATAGTTCAGTACAGAATGTGGTGACAGGTCAGAAGGTGTCGTACTGAGCCCTTGTGAGTGAAGGAAAAGTGTGCCAGCTGTCCGAATGAGATGAGGGGTGTGTTGGAGGGTATAACCAAGATGATATTTTGGTTTGCGAGAGGAAATAAAATTTCCAGCCTAGTCTTAACACAGCAAAGAAGAGGAGGATTTCAAATGTTGCCTGTCCTTGAATGTTCCAGGCAGGAAACATATGAAAGGTCTCGGTAGCACAGTTAGGTTTTTGGCATTTGATTTTTCTGTGCATTTTCTTTTTCCTTGTGGTTTCTTTTTTGAGAAACCTTCTGGTAGGAAGTTTCTCAGGGAATTGCTTCTAAAATGCAGTTGGTTGCAGGTGCCTGTACTGTGCGATTCAAGTTCCAGAATTGCTTTCAGGAATTCTTGGATTTCAGTAGGGTTGTGTCTTTTTAAACATGAGATGATGCTACAGGAAACAGGCAGTGCTACAGGACAAAGTGCAGATGTTTTGGGTGTGCCCACATTACTCCTGTTTTTTGCATGACAGAACATGAAAAGCCTGTGAGGTCTGAGAAAAAGTCAGCAAAGGAAATAAAGAATTTATAAAAATAGGATAGTTGCACTCTATTGTATCAAATGACACCAAAGCCCCTGTCATTCCGTGTATACCTTCCCACTCCTCCTTCTTCACTTTCATCTTCAGAAAATTAATTTAATAGAGAATACGGACCACTATTCTGTGTTGAATTCATAGTTATGTACGGGCTGTTAGATCGGGGTAAAGTGAATGCCTGCAACTTATTTGGAACCAAGATAAAGTTTTCTAAATTGAGAAGATATTTCTAGTTTTTACAATATTTTTACATGTGCACATACATATTTTTAGTTACAATTATAAGAAGCTATTTTTCCTCTCTTCATTTAACAGGTCTAGATTAAACTTTATCGTGCAAAGCCTTTAACTTGCATTGATATCAGTCTTTCAGTCTTGTCTGTTGTGTATTTTGACTTTTGGAAGTACATAATAGTTAAGTAAACGATTTTCTTAAACCATATTCTCAGCCAGAACAAGTTGAGATATCTCTAAATTAAGATGGGGTGATGTACTTAAACAAGCCCTTGTTTAGTTGTGTGTGTAAATCTATTTTATAAGAGGATGCCAATTGGAAAATAGAATACAGGTCATGACATGGCTGTTTCAAACTAACTTCCCTATAAAGAAAAAGAGAGTGGAGAGAGGTGACCTGGAAGTTCTACCAGTGTTTGCCCAGTGTTGCATTGAATATGTTCTGTATTTCTCGTAGTCTGCCTATTATGATTGTGTAGGTTAATCTCATGTGTCCAGCCAACTGATTCTGTCTGTAAAAGTGGTTCTTTTTGCGTTTGTTGCTTATGATAGAGCAAGGAAAAAAACCCAGTCATTACAGTTAGCTATTTTACTATACAGTGGGGTATATAATATGGAGAATTTCACAGAATCACACTTCACAATTGGTGGCATATATGCTAATACACTAAAATGTAAAATGATTACAGTGATTTTAAATTCAGTCGTTTTATCTGAACATTTAAGAAAGAATGGTTTGGCACTTCTAATTAAATAATAACTAAATAACTATTTAATGCAAGCATTTCTTTTCAAAATCCAGTCTAAAGTGCATTGTACTAATGGATGCCTCCCACTTTCACTTTTTAATCTGATACCTTTTTTCTTAATATTTCTTTATTAAACTTAATTCATGATGGTTTGAAAAACAATGCCTGTTTCCTTTTTCTCTCCTACTCTGCTTGTCAAATTGATAATATACCTGTTGTAGGGTTTTATGGTTTGCATGAATCAGATTTGGACAAAGTCTTCCAGTTACCTACAACCACCTTCATAGGAGGAAACGAAAACAGTCTGTCATTACGAGAGATCATCAAACGGCTGGAGGTCAGTGGGACATTTTTTGATTTTGTGATTGTTTTCATCCAAGCAGAAGTGAACTTTTTCCCCTGGTCAGTCACAAAGAACTTATCACTTGTCAATTATTAATAGAGTATGAAAATAATTTTTTATATTCTTTATGTTCAAATGACATGAAAAATAACCCTTCTGCTGTTTCTAGAGATGGCAGCACTGTTAGTTTCATTGCCTGGATGTCTGAAATACTTAGATTAAGGATGAGTATAAAAGAGGTGAGTATGAGAGAATACAAATTTTAGCCCTAGTTCTGCAGAGAGCTGGTGTTATTTAAAAGGAGCAGAACCTTTAAGGTTTTAAGTGCCCTATCATGAATAAAACACCTGGGCGTACAGTACTCAGGAGATGTGCAGGGGTTGGTCTTGGAGCCCTATCTTTACTGGGACTTTTACCTGAATAAAAATATGGGGGTTGGATACCAAATTTGTGAAAGCTCAGCTGTAGCTTGCAGATAGCGGTGGTCCTTGTTTTCCATCCACAGTCCTTTTTTTAGAGTGTTATTATCTGATAGGTAATACAGTTATGCCATGTGAAGTCATCATAATAATGTAAAGGAATAAATAGAATGAGAGGAGCAACCCAAACAGGAAAGCAGCAAATAGGAATGGTAATGAATTTTTAAAGTACCAAGTTAGTTGATATTGGATATTCCCGACTGTGCTTTTTCCAGGATTTTGCAGTACTGGACTTCTAGAGATTTCTGTTGCATGGTAATGAAATCATTGCGGTAAAAAGAGCTAGGGCTGAGGCTGTTTTGAAGGATGAAATACACAACTGAGTTACAGGAACATAAAAGTAAAATAATTATAGGACATATAGGAGCCTCATGGCTTTGACCTGCTGCAAGGATGAGAGAATGTGTTGACTTTGACTTGCATCTTTGACTGTTACAGCAGCTTAGCTGAAGCATCGTAACTTGTTAAGCCACACTACCTCTGCTGTCTATATTTACATGTAGATTTTTGCACTTCTAGCATGTCTCTGTAACAAATTTTCAAGAGGTAATCCTTAAAATTAAAATGTGCAAATAAATGGAGAAAATAAACAGCAAAATCTGAAAGCTTCAAGAACCTGGTTTGTGTTAAAGAGAAATAACCCTCAGGTTTACCTCTACTCTCCATTGATTTTTTGTCATTGAAGTTAACATTAAATTCCTTTTTAGAAGCAGTAGGGAGCACATACTATGTGTTCAGAGTGGTTTTGGCTCAAACTCACAGTAGGTCATGTCTGTTGAGTACTATTTTGCCCACATGTGGAATATTTTTTTTTATGATAAGAAAAAGAAAACTGAAAAAATGCAACAGGGAGCTAAAATTACTGAAGTCTTTGCATTTTTCCCTGTCCTTCTTTGCTCTCAGCTGCTTGGATTGTTTTTCAGATTTCCAGCCTTCTGAGACTTGACACTTATCAGACAATTTACATGAGGCTTCATAGCTGTCTTCTCATTGTCTTTACTGCCCAACTTCAGGTGATGTTTAAAAAAGATGAGGTAAATTTTGATAAGAGACCTGAAATCTTTGCTGGTGCATCTAAAGAAAAGTCTCCGTTATGCCCATAAGAACAGCAGTGAGTGAAATACTCCAGTCAGTTTAAAGCAGATTTACTGGCTTATTTTGAATGTGTTACCTGATTAGAATCTTCCAGATGCAAAATGTTGGAATGTTACTTTATAGGATTAGTATGGAGAAGATAAGATACAGTGGAAGAGGAAGAATCCAAGATAGCTTTCACAAGAGTAACAAAATATAATTTAAAAATTGTATTTGTTTCTTTGTGGACCATTAACTCCTAAGGCTTCCATGTTGGTGCTTTTACATTCTAGAATACTTACTGCCAACACATCGGCTTGGAGTTTATGTTCATCAATGATGTGGAGCAGTGCCAGTGGATCCGGCAGAAGTTTGAGACACCGGGTGTTATGAAGTTTACTAATGAGGAAAAAAGGACTTTGTTGGCCAGGCTGGTGCGCTCGATGCGGTACGCTGGGGTGGTGCTGGGAAACGGCTCTGTCCCGGCTGGGTGTGAGCTGCTGTGGGGAGCCCGTGGGAAGCTGGTGTGTGCTGTAAACTCTGCTGAGGTGAAGCTAAAGAGTCTCAGTGAAATCTGGAGTGCAGGTGGGTGCAGTTAACCTGGCTGCGATATCCGAGGAAGGCGTGTGCTGTGAGGTATGTCAGGATCTGTGTGGTGACTTCCAGTATTCTGTTTTCTTGGAAGGCAGATTGTGGTCTGTAATGCTGGTGCAGTCTTTTGTGGCATATCTGGAAATGTTTTCATTGGCTTGCAGAGATAAACTCGGACAAAGTTGTTTCAACAGAGTCGTAATATGTGTCTGTGTTAAAGATTCACAACCTGTTTCAGAAAATAGGGACAGAACGTCAGATGCTCATCATAGAATCATGGAATGGTTTGGATTGGAAGGGACCTTAAAGGCCATCCAGTTCCAACCCCTCTGGCAGTCCTTGTGGGCTCAGTGGCCTATGGGGGACTTGCAAGTTGTGACTGAGAATATTGTAATGCTGCACTCGTAGTGGCAGTTTGCCTCAAATAATGAACTGTCTGCTTGTCCAATACTGACTTAACTTGCAGCTGCAAAGAGGAGAACACCATCTGCAGCCACCACTTCGATTTGCCCTCTAGGACTTGCTGTTCACATGGGACCCCACTTTCACTTTATATAAACTGCCATAGCTCTGCAGACTTTCCAGGGGAATTCTGGCAGCACAGCTCAGCTGAGGGTCTGGCTTGTTGCTTAGGTGCCTGAATCATAAGCGTATTGATGGGTGAGCTAAGGGAGAGTCTTTTGGCAGCTCTTCATTTCACTGCTTTTAGGACTTCAGTCTAAAGAAGTAAATGCTCGCATTCTAAGGGAGGAATAAGCTGAGTATTAATGGATTATGGCAGTGTTATGAGTCAAGGCGTTGCACAGATGATGTAACCAATACAATTATTTTCATGAAGATGTATTTTCTTTGCCTTTTGTATCTCTAAGCTTTCCAATGTATCATCCTTCCAGCATTTGTTAAAAGGTCCTTTTAACCACTCACATTGCCTCTGGCCCAAATGCATTAAAGAGTGAAAGAACATAGAGCTGTCAAAGAATTACATCTTTTTCCTGCTGCAGCTGAGGCAGAGGTACCAGCGTCCTAGTGCTTGGCACGCTATCAACCGTTACATCACAGTCTGGGGAGCTCTGCCAGTGAACAGGACCTATGAATCAGGCATGCTTTCAACTGTGTTTCCACAAGTTTTAAGCTGTTACTTCCAGAAAATACAGGTTCTCTGTTATGTCTTCTTTGACCCATAGAAGAGGCTTCTTTGCTGTTATTCTACCTTACCAGTGGTCAGTGTATATTTTGTATAGAACCATGGGATTGTTTAGGTTGAAAAAGACGAATACATGGGGTGGAGCAAGAGTTTAACTTGGAAAGTGAATTTTATCTGAGGTGGAGACTCTTCTTCTTGTCTGAATGTTTCAAAGTCCTGGTGAAGGATGAAGGAGAAAGACAACTTACATTTTCTCCTGTGTCTCTCTCCCTACTCATGACTTACTTCCAGATATCTAAAAATATGTATTCATAGATCTCTTAAAACAGTGTAATGTACTTCTGTTTGCTAAAAGCTGTTTGACAATAAGAATTTTCTGCATTATCTTAAGGCAAACATTCTCTTTTTTTTTGTTTCTTTTTTGGCAAAGATTTGAAGACTTCCTTGCTCGCAAGTGGTCTTCTGAAAAGAGATTTGGTTTGGAAGGATGTGAAGTAATGATTCCTGCGCTTAAGACCATCATCGATAAATCCAGTGAAATGGGAATTGAATATGTTATAATGGGGATGCCTCACAGGTAATGTCACTGAAACCCCTCCCAACAAATGGGCTTCTGAAGACAATATTCAGGTTCTAGAATATTGTTAATGAAGTTGATATTAGAGAAGGCAGGGTGGCAAGAGACAATCATAGTGAGTAATGGGAACAAAGAACTGTAACAAATCTCTGTCAGGGGGAGGCTATGGCCTTCACAGGCAAATTCTTCACAGGTAAATGCTAGTGAATCTCGCTTCAGCATACTTTGAAGGTGCAAGGAGATGAGACAGCAGCCGTGGCTTCTGTTCCACTGCATAGAGTCTCGAACTGAGAAAGCTTAGTGAGATAGTATCAAACTTTATTTTGCAGTCTGTCTTAATTGATAATTCGTGGCGTAACGTTAAAACTGATAGCTACAAAATTGATTGCTCAAGCTTGAGTAAGTAGGTCTTATAAAACATCTGTGGGGATTCACTGGAAAAACTCTGCAATGGGAAGGGAAAGGTAGGATGAAGGTTTTTAGGTTCAAAATTTTGAAGTAAACGTCTTACTTGCAAATTTGATGGAGGTGACCTGCTGGTTTTATAAGGTTTATGCTGTTAACTCTGTTATTATAATTTCTGAGACATATCTGTGTTTGGAATTTTCTTAGAGGTAGGCTGAATGTATTGGCTAATGTAATCCGAAAAGAGCTGGAGCAGATCTTCTGTCAGTTTGATCCTAAACTGGAAGCAGCTGATGAGGTAAGATGATGCTTCAATAGGTCTATATAGAGAGGTCAACATTTTTAGTCATTGTAGTCATGGTTATTATGAAAATAGCATCATCAGCTGCTGAAATTAATTGTCTTCTAGTTAGAGGAATATGATTTGATGAAATTTCTTAACGAATTTAAAGACTATACTGTACCTCTAACATGCAGAAGGTGCTTTAGGAGATAGATAAAGAGGTTCCAGGTCATTTGACTGCCTTCACACTCTCTAAGCATCTTTCTTTGTTTCCTATGAATGAAATGAGTATCAATATTCTGTAAGTATTTATCCACTGCTGGAGAGTGACACTAAGATAATAAAACAGGAACAATATTCAAATTTGAAATTACAGCATCAAAACCCCAGTGCACACTGGTGTACAATCAGCTAGATGCATTTTTCAGACTGAAGCACAAATTTTAGGCATAGTTGATCAGGTGCAGCTGGTATGAATGACATTTCTGAACTGTGACTACGTCTTGCGTGTTAGGGATCTGGGGATGTAAAGTATCACCTGGGAATGTATCATGAGAGGATCAACCGAGCAACAAACAAGAAAATCACTCTGTCCCTGATGGCTAACCCTTCTCACTTGGAAGCAGTTGATCCTGTTGTACAAGGGAAGACAAAAGCTGAACAGTTTTATCGAGGGGATACGGCAGGGAAAAAGGTAAGGATTTTTTTAATATAATAACTCTTACTGGTTGCTGTTCATATTATTTTTAATAAAAATAGTTGACCAGTAGTTTTGTGTCACGTCTTCCTCTCTTTCTCCTTCTCTATATATCACCTGTTGAACTAGGTAAGGTTTTTGACATGATACCTCAAAGGTAACTTCAGGAAGTAGGCTTAAAACTTTTTCAATTGACAGCTGAGCAAAGGGAGGAGAATGCTGACACATCTATGATGTATTGTGAAAATACAGGTCTGTTTTATAAGCACTACAGAAATATGAAGCAAAGAAGTCCTGCTGAGAAGCTTAAACTGCAGTTTTGTTTTCTAATATATCTGTGGATATGTGTGTATAATCCTCCCTCATAGGTTATGTCCATATTATTACATGGGGATGCTGCCTTTGCAGGACAAGGAGTGGTTTATGAGACGTTTCATCTTAGTGACCTCCCATCCTACACCACAAATGGCACTATTCATGTTGTGGTCAACAACCAGGTAACAAGTAGAGCGTTTTCCAGTCAGTTTGTCTGCTGAATAGTTGCTTGTGTACTTCTTTTTACTCTTGTTCATTGTTAGTTGGGTGCATTGTCTCCTCTGCTTATTAGAATGGTTAAGATGTTCCTGCAAATGATCGTAGTGTCTAACAACTCTGAGTACATAATATTTTACAACCTGCATTTTATAACACTTAATTCGTAGAATCATACATTGGGTTGGGTTGGGTTGGGTTGGAAGGGACCATAAAGATCATCCAGTTCCAATTCCCATGCCATGGGCAGGGACACCTCCCACTGGTCCAGGTTGCTCAAAGCCTCATCCAACCTGACCTTGAACACCTCCAAGGATGGGGCATCTACGACTTCTCCTAGCAACCTGTACCAGTGCCTCAACACCCTTACAGGAAAAAAATTCTTCCTAATATCTAACTTAAATCTCCCCTCTTTCAGCTTAAAACTGTTCCCCCTCGTCCTGTCCCCGCTCTCCCTGATAAAGAGCCCCTCCTCAGCTTTCCTGTAGTCCCCTTTAAGTACCGGAAGGCTACTATAAGGTCTCCCTGGAGCCTTCTCTTTTCTAGGCTGAACAACCCCAGCTTTCTGACTGTCAGATTGGATTAGGTTTGCTTTGTTTTGTTTTTAAGGGAGGAAGAAGAAGCTGGTCAAAACAAAAAGCTGATAGATCTCCCATGTAAATGACTGTTAAATGAAAACCTCAAGCATTCAAAACAAAGTAGAGTGAGATGCTCACATTTTAATGGAAGTTTCTGGAATTTTTAGATTGGCTTCACCACGGACCCTCGTATGGCCCGTTCATCTCCATATCCTACTGATGTTGCTCGTGTGGTCAATGCTCCCATTTTTCATGTGAATGCCGACGACCCTGAAGCAGTGATGTATGTGTGTAGTGTAGCTGCAGAATGGCGAAACACATTCAATAAAGATGTGGTGGTTGACTTGGTAAGTCTTGGTTCCTTAACTTTTCATTCTCTGTGTTATGTACTACTCTATTGTTTTTCTGTGGCTTAGAAGACCCAGTCAAGAAACATTTTGATTTTAATGGCCTTTAGTTTCTGCATTTAGGAAACCTAAACAACTGACAGCCCTACAATAATCCAAAAATGTTTTTATACCATAAACCTCTTAAAATCTCTATAAAACTATGAAATTGAAAGCTTCCACTTTTCCTTACCAACAGTCTTTGCCTTTGTAGGTTTGTTACCGTAGAAGAGGGCACAATGAGATGGATGAACCGATGTTCACCCAGCCTCTAATGTACAAGCAGATTCACAAGCAGGTGCCTGTGCTGAAGAAATATGCTGACAAACTGATTGCAGATGGGACGGTGACACTGCAGGAGTTTGAGGTACACGTCAACAGAGTTAAAGCGATCTCAAGAAGCTGTCAGTAGGAAAACACAGCTGTCACTGCATGATGTCTACTTCAAAATCTTCCTTTCATCACTGTGTTGTCTTCACCCTTTGACACTTCCAGTTTGGTTTAGATTTTCATGTAAAATAGCATTGTTGTAATAAAAGGACAGAAAGTGCGTATTGCACAAAAAAAATTTGCTTCAGTTCTGAGATTTGTAGAAGGTGATCAGATGCGAATGTTGGGGATGGAGGTGTTTGTAAGCTGTTCTTCATCTCTAGATCTTGATTCAGCAGCAAGACAGTATTTGGAAGCTTGTAGGTATTAACTGTAGCTTCCTACTGGTAACCTCAGCAGGCTTGTATCCAGCAGTAATGCAATAAAATTGATTTAACCTTTTTATTTCCTTGCAATAATTCAACTGAGTTCAGAGATCATTTGGAATATTCCAGAAGGGTGAAGTGTAGAGTCTGGTGTCTGTATTAAGCTGGTTAGGTCTTTACCTTAAGTGAATGGGTAGAGTGCAGATGCAACAAAGGACCTTCTGAGAAGCTGTGGCTGGTGATGTAGTATTGCAGATCAAAAATAAAGCAGTTGTGTACATGCATTGCTGTCCGCAAGAATGACCACAGTTCATGCAGAACTAGTGGAGTTTGCCAGTAGCGCCATGGACTTTGGTGACTGGATCCAGGATCCTGGATGGATGTTTTGCTGTACAGACTGAGCTCAACATTTGTGGTTAATTATTTCAAGATAAACTAGCTCAGTATCTTGAGTGTGATCTGGATTGAAAGGCATTCTGCCTTTACAGAATATGGCTTTGTATCTGTTGGCATTGATAGGTGTGGCCAAAAGATTCTTACTTTCCCAGTCAGACTAGTTTTCTAGGAGGTTCTTTTCTAGTCTTTAGGAGCTTCTGTATCCTAAAGTACGAGAGCTGGATAATGTTGATGTTAGATGACTGGAGATTATGTTTGGCACTTCAGTTCTGTCTCATTCTGGAGTACAGCTTGCAGCTTCAGCTCTTGGTACTCTCCTTTGTAACACCGTCCAATAAACTCAATAATTTATTTAGAGTAATGTGGATAAGCATGTTTCTAGAAGGCAATTGCATCCCAGATAAAATGAAAATGTTCGCATAATTATAATTGTAAGATACAAGGGTGTTCAGTTTATCTCTTTTAAAAAGAAAGTTTGTGTTCTACAGGAAGAAATTGCAAAGTATGATAGAATATGTGAAGAAGCATATGCTAGATCTAAGGATAACAAGATCCTACATATCAAGCACTGGCTTGATTCACCATGGCCTGGTAAGAAGTGTCCTTTCACTTATCCTAGTGGTAATATCGTTGTGCTTTTATTTTGAGTCCCTACACTAGGACTTTTAAATAGGTTTTATAAGGAAGTGTTCCTTTAGAATAAACTACATTACCTTTGGTTTGCTGCTGTTAATATTAAGTAAAACATTCTACCAGATTAACTTGAAGGAGTTGACAGTTACTTTTCTTAGAAAGCATGCAAAGTAAGGTGTGGCTTTGAAAAATAATTTTTTTCAGTTCAGCAGAGAAGTGTTTTTCCTATAGTGGTAGCTGTCTATGCCTTCAGGAAGGAGGAGTTTGTCTCATGCTCTATTTTGTCTTGATAAAAAAGAGGTGCTGTGTGCTGTTTATTGACCACCTCTCACAACATAGTTGGACTTTACAGGGAGTGAAAGCAGAAATGAACCCAATCATTGTGTGCCTGTAAGATCAAGTCCTGCTGTCATGCAGACAGACAAAATGATTGTGTCTCCCAGTGAGAGGGGAAGAACAAGGTTTAGGCCGCTGCTTAGAATGTCCTTTGAGAGTTGTGAGTTTTTAAATAAATTGTATATAGTGTAGGTATCTCTTAATCTGTCCCAAACACCTCACTGAATCTTTTACTTCTAGGATTCTTTAACATGGATGGAGAACCCAAGAGCATGTCTTGTCCTCCAAGTGGCATTTCAGAAGACCTGCTGACGCACATTGGCAACGTAGCTAGTTCAGTGCCTGTCAAAGACTTCAAAATACATGCAGGTCAGCTGGAGTCTCTGTTTCTCATAGTGGCTATGTCTCTTGCTCAGATTTTGTATTTCTGCACACCAGTTGCTGTTGGGCCATTTTCTGAAGACAAAAATGCTTGTGACTTTCATTTTAACTCTTTCACCCTATAGGCAAGGAGAACGTGGCAGTTAAGGTCCTGCTGCTTGTTCTCAGCATAATGTTTTTTGAGTATCACGCCACTTCTGTTCCCTACCTCATTACAATAGATTTTCCTCTGCAGGAGGTAAAATTCTCTTTGTAACGTTAAGTTAATACCTCCGTCCATTCTTCAAGTGCTTGTGCTCTACACAGCATATTGGTGGGACGTACTGGGAAGTAAGGCACCCATCGCAAGAAGCAATATTAATGGATTTTTTAATTCTAAAACCAGTGGTAGTTGAGGTCCACTTTTAAGACACTTTTTCTGTAGTTAGATAACTTTCTACTCTCTTTTCAGACCTGGCAACATTGCTGGTGTACTAGGAACCTAATTTTAGTACAGCTGAATGGGCTCTGTGTGGGCAAATTCAGACACAGCTTTTCTTTCAACTTAGCACTTAGTGTTGATGATTGCACAAATCTCGCAGTTTCTGAAAAAAATCTTAGCTTTTTGTCTGCAAGGATTAAGTTCTGAGTTTGGCATCTATTACAGGAAGAAGTTAAATATGCTCATCTCACTGGGGAGCCCAGGGACAGCATCAAAGTTCTGAGTTAATTGTTTTACTCCCTGGTCACGTTGAAGTTTAGCAGGTCTACAGGGTATAATACATTAATTCACAGTCTGGTAAGATACCCTGAGTGTTATAATTTATTCAGGGTGTAACATATTCATTCCATGGGGAAGCATGGAGACACCTTTTTAAGGATCTTTTTTCAGATGGTAGGGAATGTGCTCAGTAACAGAAGAAAGCTTTTTTTTTCTGGCTAAAATCTCTAGTTAATCTTTCTTCTCCAGAGTCATCCATCAGGGAATAAAATAGCTGCTGTACGTGTTCTATGTGTCTCTGTTCCTCTGGGATAATTAAACACTGTTACAAGTAATGATGATAGGGCATTCCCAATTACCAATTGCAAGTTTGTTGAGGAGATACAATTAGTAGATGAACTTTAAAACTCTCCTGCATATTTGTGTGCTTTGTTGTGACACTGATAAATTTGAAATTATAGCCAGCCAATAAAATTTAATGTTAGACATTCTAATTAGAAAGGTAAGACAATCTCTCTTTAGTAACTTGATTAACTGTTGATACTGAATAACACTTGCCAGTATATAATGTAGATTTATAGTTCAGAGCAAATTTTGGTCTGCTAGATTCTTTTATATAGTTTAAAAGGCCATGAAAGAGAAAATTTGGGGATAATTAGAAAAAGAAGAATGCTTTTGAAGTACTTTGTCCTTCCACTAGAATGAAAGAGTTTGGTATCTCTCAGTCTTTTAACAAACAATTGGAAGATTATTTTCTTATAGCAAATGTTTAGTATATTCTAAAGAGAAAGTATTCAAGGTTATTTTTTACTTAAAATGCAATAATTTTGATGAAAGAATAATTTTATGTGAAAAGAAAGCAGAGTGATTTTTGTAAAAATGAGGAAAATATGAACAAGAAGTATGGGAAAATTAACAAATAGGATAGCTTGCCAAAAGCATTCGTGTGGATGGGAAAATGAGGTGATATCAAGTGACACTGAATAGACTCAGCTGATAGCCTCAACACTGAAAGCACCCTGTGCAGCTTTTCATTTTCGTTCCCTTTAAAAGTCACAGTGTTGTAACTTGTGTTATGGCTTACAAGTTATAAAATCTTCACTGTAAAGAAACAGCCAGTTTCCTATTTATATGATACTCACAGTATTGATTAGTCCTGTCTCTCTTTGTAACATCTCCAGAAGTCCAAGACAAATGCCAAGGAAAAATGAGAAAGAGAGAAAAATAAATCATGAAGCTGATATTTTCAATCTCTTATAAAACAGTACTTGGTGTTAGCGATGTGAAAATAAATCTTTAAGAAAAAGTATTTCACCGTGCTTCTTTTTTAGTTGTCCTCAGTAGTTTCTGACACAGCCAATCTTATTTCCTTCTTCTAAACAAAGGTAGGAATATTATGCAGCCCTTTGCCTGGGATACACTTTATTTTACTTTCCTAGCGATTTTGTTCTAGAGGAAGAAGTTGTTGACCCTGTTAGAGTCTGTGTTTAACTTAGCCGGTGGTGAAGGAGGGTGGTTAATGTAATGTGATTATAAAATATCTCTGAAGTAGGTCCATTGATTTCTGATCTTTATTCCAATGTAGGACTCTCTCGGATTTTGAAAGCCCGCTTGGAGATGACCAAGAACAGGGTTGTTGACTGGGCCTTAGCAGAATACATGGCTTTTGGCTCTGTTCTGAAAGAAGGGATCCATGTCCGGCTAAGTGGACAGGATGTGGAGAGAGGTACTTTTAGGTGAGTACAGAGATAACTGTTAAATACTGTCCCATACTTAAAGAAACACCTTGACTTTTTTTTAAGCAATGTGGTCTTCCGCAGGGAAGGGGAAGTTCAGGCTATTTGGCATCCATCTGGATGTTATAGATTCTGGCAGTCAGGAATAGTCAAATCTTTTGTGTTTCTGTAAACAGCATTTTAAAGAACTGTATGTAAGGCAGAACAAATGTTCTTAGATAGTTCATTCCTTCTCTTGCTGCAGAGGAGAACTGATTTTTTTTTCTACTTTTTAACTAAAAATTCAGCTGCAATCCATCTAATTGCTGGGAAACAAAATAAAGGTATTTACTGCTGCAGATTCTGTCATCTTTTAAATACCATTCCAGTGGTGGCTGCTTGGAACTCAGGTATCCTGTGAACAAACACATTGCCCGTTGGCAAAGCTTTTTAAAGTGAAACAAGATTCTTTTTACCGGGGCTTTTAATGATTATGGTGCATGAATGAAGGCAGAATCTGATCACTTGTTAAAAATATATGCAATTCTACTGCCTTACCTGATTCTCCATGGAATGAAATGTTAATGATGTATTTAATTGAAGCCTTTGATGCGAAACCCATTGCTGGGAGTGAATGAACTAGCAGCTGCACTATGCTTCATTGTGAATGCTTGCAGAAAAGAGATAAATCTTGATGCCTGTTGTCATTGGTGCAGTCCCTGTTTCTGTGCTGAGCTTTGTTTGGTATCCAGTCTTTTGGGTTTTCTTCTTTTTGCTCCCATTTTAATGGCAGTTTAACAAAACCCTTCAGGCAGGACCTGAAACTAAAACTGAAAATGGAGAGATCCTTCCCTTTGTCCCCCATCCCCGATTTCTCATCCCCTTTGATTGCTTAGCGGTCCACCAACCTATTTCAAGTGAGTGCTCAGTCATGTCTAGTGTATGCCTGTAGTCTGGAGGATACTGATTCTCTGTATTCCTACTCCCCTTGCTGGTGGAGGAGGATTTTTCAGAACTGTGATCTACATTTTCTTGATGTTTGCTTAAGATAAAAATAATTTTTG
This sequence comes from Dromococcyx pavoninus, assembly GCA_033558185.1. Taxonomy (NCBI): domain Eukaryota; kingdom Metazoa; phylum Chordata; class Aves; order Cuculiformes; family Neomorphidae; genus Dromococcyx; species Dromococcyx pavoninus. The sequence goes on along the minus strand of JAUMJL010000524.1, from coordinate 3,105,305 downwards.
TGCTCACAGCGGTATAGGGGAAAAATGAAAAAAACGTTCATATAAAAAGCTATTCAGACTGGTGAAGACTAACTAAGGATTCCTGTGCCGTCTGGATTTTCTTATTCAGTCTTTTAGAAAAGGAGTAAAAAGGCATTTGAATAATTCTCATGAAGTTCAGGACTGAAGCTGATATTGTAGATGTTTGATTTATAGTAACCTGGTTCTGCTTTACTGCTGGGCTTTGAGTTTGCCTGATGGGTGGTGGAATCTACAACCTACTAGCCTGTGATGTGGTCATGAATTTTTTGTTATGAATGTGAAAGGGGAGCTGAATGACAAAGGATGAGGTTTAAATAAAATGCTTTGGAACTGAGGAAGTCAGAGCCTATTCTACTACTGTTAAACAGAATAGAACACTGTAGGGATGAGAAAACTTTGCCTGTTAGAGCGTGTCTAAGAGATATTGCATTTCTCAGAAAAACTGCTCCTCTTTAGCTGTTTTTTGGTTTCTTTGTCACTTACAATACAGGTGAGGAACTTCCCTAACACCTGAAGACATTTGCAAATGCTGGTGCAGTTTTACTGGAAAAAAACACATTGCAAACACGTACAAAGTATATGTAATTTTGTTCTCTCTCTCTGCTGAGAAGACCTTTCTTGTCTTCCTGAAATTCCTTGGAGTACATAATATTCCAACCAGTGAGACTAATTGAAGAGGGAATATCAGCTGGAATTTGGGAAAAACTGAAGATACTGTGTTGCCATAATGAAAACAACAGGATGGGAGTGCTTTTATTATTTTAGAGCTTCTGAAGAGCTGTCTAGAAAATAGCATTTCTGTCAGTATTCGGTGTGCTTTCTTCCTGTTTCAGTGCTTGACATTATCAAAGCTGCAGATAGGACTGATCCCCTTCTCATCCTGGAGACACACTCAGGAGAGGGGAAGGAAGGGGAGAGAGAGACTTGATTCAATACTGGTTTGATGTCAGCAAACTTGACAACTGTGCAACAGTGAAATCTGACCTATGTGTCTATATATTTCTGGCTGGCTGTCTATGCTCATTGTAATCACCTTTCACTGAGGAAACATGAAATTTCATACTCAAGAAGCCTTTGATCTTCACCTGAATGACAAAAATGAAATGACGGTGGCAAAAATTATTTCTGCCTAACAGCTGTCTTCTGTGTGTATTTTCCCCTCCTTCCCTGTCCTGTTCTTCAAAGACTCTCTTTTCCCACTTTATATTGTTGACTTCTAAATACATTTCAGAGCTCTTCCGCTAGCATTCATTATAGCAAAGGGAAGTACAAAAAGATTGAGTCTTCAGTTTAGTGTTGGCAGCTGTGCAACACCCAGTAGTTGTTACCAGTATAACTGTCCTTATGTTAGTGGTTGTAAAGCTGGCCATATTGGTGTGATTCACTCAGCTGGTCTGCTCGGAGAGTTAATGGATTACGGTAATTACTGCAGTCATCTCTCTTTCGGTAGTGTTCCTTGGTGCCCCATTCTAATGCTGATTAATGGTGTTCTAGAGAACTGTAAATGGCGCATGCAAGTGGAAATAGCAGTAAAGAGGATACAACTGCTTCAAGTCTTGGTGCTGAGATTAGATTAGATTAAATTTTTGCATAGAAAACGAACAACAGTTGTTTTAAGGGAAAGATTGATAGAATTTGCCAGGGAGGCAGAGTGAAATATTAATAACAATTTTTTTATTCCTTTTTTTTTCCTTACTTTAATCAGTTCTATTTTACAGCAACAACCTCCTCACCCCTTCCCCTTTCTTCCCAAAACTTCTACCAGTGATGAGGTGTGTTCAGTTTCCATGAGTGCTTGGGAACACGCCTGGGTAGTCAGCACAAGTACAAGTGGTTCTATTTAGACATGTGATGGCAACACTGTGTTGCAACCAAATGAGGAGGTTGTGTAAAGCAAAGATAAGGTTGTGTAAAGTAAAGACGACTGTGTTGCTTCCGTGCCTTCTCAAACATAGCTTTGATGGTTTATCTTTGAAAATAGCTCTGTTAACGCCTGAAGTTCTTCTTAGCTAATAAATTCCTTTCAACACCTGTTTGCAGCCACCGTCATCATGTCCTTCACGATCAAGAAGTTGACAAGAGGACGTGCGTTCCCATGAATCACCTCTGGGAGCAGCAGGCACCCTACACTGTGTGCAACAGCTCCCTTTCTGAGTACGGGGTCTTAGGTACGTCTCCGTGTAACTACCTGACAGATCTGGTTGTCTTTCAGTAATCTCAAACAAGACGTAGGAACTGATGGCTGCTAATTAAGGAGAATTTTTTTCTGATTTTCCAGGATAAGCCTCCTGGCTACACAGTTTTATTTTGTTAGCTGATTTTCCCAAGCCTCAAAACAATCAGAAGTCTCATTTTGCTAGCGGTATTTAAACATAAACAAACCCTGCCTTTATTGTAATTTGACATTATCACATTCATAAGAGTTTTGATTCTGGTGAGAGCCAGAATTTGCAGAACAGGAGCCTAAAAACCAGTCAGAAGGCCTAAACTGCTTCCCCCCCACCTCACACCCTGAAAAGTAGTTCTAACAAGAGATTAAACAAATTTACCCTGTTCATTGTAAGATTTGTCCCTTGTTGTCTTCTTATCTTGAAGAGTTTTTATAAACTTATTATAGTATGAACCTGAAGCCAAACTCTTGGGTGTTTTTCATACAGTGTTTTTATTATATACTTTACTTTTAACATTTCATCATGAATTAAAAATTAGAGGGGAAAACTTCAACCAAGTGTTTGTTTGGTTTGTGTTTTTGTTTCTTTTTTGTTTTCTTTAATTTTTGAATGTGTTGCCTGTGGTAGACATATCAATTTGCAGGTTTCAGTGTGCTCACAGTGCAAAACATTTGTTTAGGCTACTTAGAACATGCTTGTAATTCAAAACTATTAACTGGGAGGCTTAAGCAGCTTTTGATGGAGAAGTCACAGAATATGCTGTCATTGGTCTCATTAGTATTCAACAGGAAATTATGTTGATAGAAGGTGAATTTCAGAGAATACCATAGTTGTACGAGGAGCAGAGCTCAGCAAGAATGTAGAAAAAAACTGTAAAATGGTTGTATATGAAACAGATATCATATATATATAAGAATATCAGATATTCTGGCATCTCTTAAACAAACATCCCCACAGTTCACTATTATGGGATTTAGTTGAAAGTGTCCATCTGTTGTGGTTGATCTTGGCAATGCTGGAATACAGAATCATAGAATGCTTTGTTTTGGAAGGAACCTTAAAGATTATCCCGTTCCACCCTCCTGTCCAGACCTGGACAGAGTGCACCAGGTGGGGTCTCACGAGAGCAGAGTAGAGGGGCAGAATCCCCTCCCTCACACTGCTGCCCATGCTGCTTTGGATGCTCCCCAAGACACGGTTGGCCTTCTGGACTGTGAGCACACTTTGCTGGCTCATGTCGAGCTTCTCATCAATCAGCCACCCCCAAGTCCTTCTCTGCAGAGCTGCTCTCAGTCACATTGTCCCCGTAGTGAAACTTTGAATTGCCCCTAGTGCACCTAATGCTTTTTCAAAAGGGGGAAGAACTGTCAAAATCAGGGACACTTTGTAATATAGACATAAAAATCCATCCTAGCCTTATCTGAACTGCTATTCTGAATGTGCTATCTCAAGAAAACAAATTCTTTTTAGTGATAGGATTAATCATAGTGAATTATATTTTGGTACTGAACAGACGTTTTACCTTCAGCTACAGAGAATGGATCACCTCACTCTGACATGATGAGGGTGGCAAGAGGAATGCGGAGTACAAAACAAATACATCTAATAATTTATAAAAAATATTATTGATTTTATGGATAAATAATGAAATAGTGTTTCATATCCATTTCAGAGTTGGTGTGAAGGGGAAAGATGAAACATTGAAGTAGATAAAGATGGTAGTTGATAGCCTCTTGCTTCAAGGTTCTGGAAGTATTTGATCATGTAGTCATTTTTACATGTGCTAGGTATTACCTGTTGCCAATAACATTAGAAATAAAATACTACAAAGCTGTATAGTTGGAGCATGGGCTGAAGACCCAAGATTTTTTAGATACTTTTGTTAGCTGTGTGGCAGAATTGGTGTGACCAGGGGCTTGTACCTCTATAAACTAATCTAGTAACACATAAATGTAAAGCCTAAATAGGAGAGTGCAAAAGAACATGTGTATAAACATAAGAAAAAAGAATCAGCATAGATAAAAAGCCAGAATTGAATTTCAGAAAGTGATTGTTTATTTCCAATTTCCTATATTTTTCACAGTTCAGTTGGGGGTTTCTTAACTTGAGCCTGTTTACAGTGTTGCTGCAAATTTTATGAGTAAGTGGGTCATAGGTTTCTGGTTTGTTTTTTTTTACATAGAAATAATGTATCCAAGTGTGAAAGTGATAAATGTCTGGATATGGTCGAAATCTGTTCCAAAAATTACAGCTCAGTAGATCTAGGAAGTCCGGTGTTGACATAGTGTAAAGGACGATTCTTGGTGCCCCAGCTCTCTTCTTTAAAAAATTAACCAAGTGGGTTCTCTTTCTTTCTCTTTCTTGATTTCATCCTGCTTACTATTGCTCTTCCTTCTTCCCCAGCAGCAGAAACATGAAGGTTGCTTTAATAACTTTAATTGAATACAAGCAATAGGGCAAAATATGATTGTGCCTACCCTGAAAACAAGAATACCATTTCTGTGCAATTCTGCTTCAGGAGATGTGATCACAGCTTCTTCAAGACTTACAATATTGACGTTTTTAATTGTTAAGAACTTAAATTCCTCATGTCTGAGATGCTTTTTAACAGCAAAGGAGATTAAATTGATAGAAAAAGTTGGTAGGTGATGTTTTTGTTTTTAACTAAAAATGCCAAGTTTCTATGTTGAAGTGATTTTATAATTAAGCTTCCTCTCCCTTGCTAGCTTTTCCTTATCAACCTTCTTCCAACGTGTTTGCGCTTGTGTTTTGTATCCATAGAGAAATGGTGTTGGGACAAGAGGCAGCGTGTGAACGTGTCTCTTCTAGTTAAGCATCTCAGTCAAAGAGGAGCTATTGGAATTCTTTCCCGTTGGACTGGTAACATCACTTTTAGTTCATGGAAGAATAAGTGAATGTTCGCAGTTCAAAGAGTTGATCATTTAGGAGTAGCAAAACCCCTCAATGCTTTATTTTCTCCGACTGCTATTTCTACTGTATAAGCATGTTACAAGGAACAGTTTGGGGTCAGTGCCCTGAAGTATTTGGTGGGGGGTGGGAGGGTTGTGAGATGGTATAGAACGTGCCAAGGGTTTAATTTATGAGTGTGTTAACAAGCAGCACCTCAGAAGCATTGTGGGAATTCCCTTAGTTTCTGTGAATTAGAGCTAATAAAAAGGGATTGAACAGCCCAGCATGATAAAACTACAGATTATTTCTTTGGCAGGTACCTAAGCCATGAGCTGGCATCTATTCAGAACTGTGAGTTTTGCATTAAGATATTGTTGAGCTGGTTGGGAACACCTAGGGTGTAACTGCTCCATTAAAATGAAACTCTGACAAGATTGATTTCACATGGAAATGAAACAAAGCCACTGTTGTTAACTTGTAGTTCAAACAATTGTGTTTGTTTTGTGTACAGTAAGCTATGGAGTCTGCCTACTGGAGCATTTAATCAGAGTATTTAAGATCCTCTGATAATTTTGTTTGATGTACTACGTCTACTATTTTTAGCTATATCCAAATTATTACAATTTAGTGGTGGATCCACTAATCCAGCTATAAATTTTACTTTTTACTGAAACTGAATGTGTGGGAGTATAAGTGATGGCTGCATGAAATAATTTAAGCAAAGAAGTTTGTGTGAGTTTATTTGCTCATCTAGATAGAGGAGAAAACCAAAAGTAACTCAGAGGCACTCCATGCTACCTTTTCAGCATTTTTAAAATACTTTTAAGAAACTCCTGTCTGTCTTTACTGTCCTCGGAATAACTTACATTATGTTGTTTTCATAAGTAACAAGTGATAGGATGAGAGGAAATGGCCTCAAGTTGCACCAGGGGAGATTGAGATTGGATATTAGGAAAAATTTCTTTACTGAAACACTGAGGAATGGGAAGAGGCTGCCCAGGGTAGTGGTCGAGTCTCCTTCCCTGGAGGTGTAGACAAATGTAGTAGACATGGCATTTCAGGGCATAGTTTAGCTATGGTGGTGTTGGGCTGGTGGTTGGACTGGATGAGCTTAGAGGTCTTTTCCAGCCTTAATGGTCCTATGATTTTATAATCTTCAACCAGGAGGTGTGATTCTCTGTTGGGTTCAATACTGGCTCTGAGGGGTCTTGGGCTGTAGCATCCTGTACTGGGAACTTCCATCCAGGCAATATAGGCTTGGAACTAGTGCATAGTTCAGCAAAATTCCTGAACCATGAGACCTGGAGTACAGCTTTTTCAAGGCAGAAGGCCATCTTTAAAGCAAAAGACAAAGGGAAGGGGACAGATATTGATTTAAACTTCCTTTTGCAGTGTACTCCTAGGATGAAATCTGTAGCATACTCAGTCAAAACGACATATTTTTAATGTTAGGAGTAGCAAATACAATTATCTGTCAGAAATTATGTTAGGAAATAGGGCAGACTGTAATAAGCAAGGACCAGATTCTCAATGGCATCTACACAGAGCCACCAGGTAGGTATTATCTTCACTTTCTCCTGAGCTATGTTTGGATTTGTGAAGGGACGCATGTCCCTCCCTTGGTCCCTGTGCTTAGATTTTCTGTTAAACATAGCACAAATCTGCCTTTATAACTTTCCTCATTCTGGCATTAAATCCATGCACTCATAAGCCCTCTATAACCGTTAGTTGACATTCATGCCTTAAGTCACTTTGAGATCATATTGAATTAAGCTATAGCCTTACTTCCATTAATTGAAAAACTGCAGTTCTTATGACAATCACGAAAAGTGCTGTGGGGAAAACCACAGCATAATATGCTGTGTTAGCTGCCGCTTTGCTTGGCAACACCTCTTTGTCTGCTGGAGTGACGAAAGAACAGTAAGGGAGCACAGCAGGAACTGGACTAATAGAAACAAGCATTTCTGCTATGCCCTGTCAGCTAGGGACCTTAATGAACTTCAATTAAAACATTAGTTTTGCAACCTTAGTCAAGAGCTGTGTTTCTTTCTTTCCTCTCTCCCCTCAGTATGGAAGTTTAGCAAGCTGCCGTGCTGGGCCCTGGTCCCCTGTGCCCTGGTGGGACCTGAGCCCTGAAGTGGCTGTTGATGTTTGGGAGCTGGTTGGTGGCTCTCTGCCACCCTTCGTATGTGTAATTTGATACCTGTCCTTCTTTGAAAGCTACGTCTTGCAGCCCGCTTGTCTTGCCGATGGATTTTCTCATAGCTTAAAGTTTGCACAGCGTTCTGAAGAAATGTTTAGTTCTTGCAGACACAACCAATAAAAGTTTGCAAGGTCTCTGCTGCAGATTTTTTTAACCCTTTACTCTGGTCTGAGATTGAGCCCTCATGAGGGGCCTGTTCCCCTGCAGTTCATGTCCCATCTCTAGAACTGTATAGTCTTTCCAGAATCTTGGGTTACCTGGACTCATGTGGTGCCTGAACAAACCTCTTTCAGGAGAAGCCCGTTACTCTCTCCCAGATTGTTCACCTGGCATTTGTCTAGAAATATTTCCATCAAATTTTTTTTTTGATTTAGCAGATCCTGCTCTTTAAATGATTTACTCCACATGAATGTAGAAGCAGTAATTCTTGGCAGATTTCCTAGCAATTGCTATAATTGCTGGTGGAATAGCTTCAATGTTAAGAACTCTCATTGTCAGTTGTCTGGTGGAAAGTGAGTTCTGGAATGCCAAAGATGGGTATACCACAGACACATGTTCCTTAGAGTCTATAATGGTTTGGGTTGGAAGGGACCTTAAAGATCATCCAGTTCCAACCCTCCCTGCCATGGGTAGGGACACTTTCCACTGCATCAGGTTGCTCAAAGCTTCATCCAGCCTGGTTTTGAACACCTCCAGGGATGGGGCAGCCACAACTTCTCTGGGCAACCTGTGCCAGGGCCTCACCACTCTCGTAGGAAAACATGTATTCCTAAAATCTAATCTTTCATCTTAAAAACATTCCCCCTCGTCCTACCCCTACACTCTGTGATAAAGGGCCTCTCCCCATCTGTCCTGTAGTCCCCTTTAAGTACTGGAAGCCTGCTAGAAGGTCTCCCCAGAGCCTTCTCTTCTTCAGACTGAACAACCCCTACTCTCTCGGTCTGTCCTTGTGTGGAAGGTAAGTAGTAGTCTCAGCAGAATTAATTTCAAAATATTAATCAGAATGTATAGATTAAGATATCTGGGAAAATATATCCAAATGAAATGGCTGTTAGAAAGCTTGTAAAAGGTGTCTCTGTTAGGATCACACAGAAGCATTTAGGTTGGAAAAGACCTTTAAGATCATTGAGTCCCTTTCAATGCAGCTTCATCTGGGACATTGTCACGTTGTGGAGATAATTAGCACAAAGTGGGAAACAAGGTAGGTAATGAGAAATGATGCTGTTTTTCCATGTGAATCTTAGAGGTGGTTTTGGTAAATGAAACAGAATTATGCATGTGCTCTGACCAAGTTTTAAGTACACATTGAGCTCTATACTCAGTGAAAACCACTGTGTGATTATTGATAACTCCAACTGAGCAAGACCCTGGCTCATTCATCCCTAAAAGCTCGATTACCCCGTCCTTACAGAGATCAGCATATGCACAAATAAGTCTTGAACATATTGCATATTTTCTCAACCATGTCACCCAATCAGTAGAAATGGTCTCTTAATGCTTGTGTAAAATTAGAATGGGATTCAAGCCTATCTAGGGAAATCTATTTTTCAAATACCTTTGGGAATGCACTTTGAAGGAGTTATGTGTTTCCACTGTTTGCATGGTGTTAAAAACAACAGAATCACACAAATAAGGAGGACAGAAATTTAAAATATTTTCTGAAAGAAAGGCTGTTCAGGCAGTCAAGCCAAGGGAATGGTCAGCACAAGCCATCCCCTTTGATAGTGCCACATCATGGTGACTTACAGATGGAAGGCCATCTCTCCTTTTGGCCCCTAACTTAGTAGCTGCCTTTTGGTGTGAACAGGAGCATCTGCTGGAGCCATGGATGGGCTGTTCAAAGTCCAGAAGTCCAGAAGCCAAGTGGCTCAAAGATTTCTTGCCATGGAGATGGTAAAGAAAAAGCTGAGTTGGAATCACCAAGGAATAGACTGTGAAGACACAATATAAGAACAATATGTAAAACCGTTTTCTCTGTGAATAAACAGTTTCACTTGAACCTCATTGCTTTTTCTGTTGTGCGGTTAATTTGTCCTGCAGTTGTCCTTCTACTAATGTTCTGGGAAAGTTTGTGTACTGATATTGTCTGAAAAGCCTGTTCCTGATGCAGAAGAAATATATCTTATAGTCCCAGTTTAGCTGTAATCATCGAGTTAGGATAGAGCAATTTCAGTTTCATGCATAGATGACCTATGTCAAAACTTCATGTGAAGTGTTGGATGGGTGTTCTTGCAGTTTGTGTTACAGAGGGACATCTTTCACACATGAGCAACCTCACTAGTTTTATTGAGCAGTTTCCTTGGGAAACTGGACAAGTCAGTTCAGACTTTCTGCAGCCACATGTTCATTGGTTCATTAGTTCTTAAAGCTGAACAGAGGGCTGAGGCAATCTCACATACAAGGACAGGCTGAGAGAGCTGGGGTTGTTCAGCCTGGAGAAGAGAAGGCTGTGGGAGCCCTTCTAGCAGCCTTCCAGTACTGAAAGGGGAGTACAGGAGAGATGGCGAGGGGCTCTTTATCAGGGAGTGCAGGAATAGAACGAGAGGGAATGGTTTTAAGATGAAAGAGGGAGATTTAGATTAGATGTTAGGAAGAATTTTTTTCCTGTGAGGGTGGTGAGGAACTGGCACAGGTTACCCACAGAAGTCATGGCTGCCCTATCCCTCCTAAACATTCAAGGCCAGGCTGGATTGGGCTTGGAGCAACTTGGTCCAGTGGGAGGTGTCCCTGCCCATGGCAGGGTTTGGAACTGAATGATCTTTAAGGTCCCTCCCAACCCAAACCATTCTATGAATTTTATATGGTGGAATATGGTGGAAATGCTTGTCCTTCTCTCTTTTTTTACCTTTTTTGTTTGTTTTTTTTTCCAGTTTGACAGTAAAACTTCCAGGGAAAGAGTTCCTTGTGTGTGTTTGTGACATCCAGCACACAAAGATCTTGACCTTAGCTTAGAGCTCTGAGTACTTCTAATAGTGAGCAAAAATGAAAAAGGACAATGAAGGAAGGTTTGAATAGGTTGAATAGGTTTTTCTTGGTCCTGAAATCTTCCTTAAATGCTAAGTCAATTACCTTTCCCTGGTAACATTAAAGTAACTCATATACTGTATGTGCCACATGTTATTCTCTTTCATCTCATAATATATTTTTTTTTTTTTTAATGCCTGGAATGCCAGGCCATCTTAAAGGCATTTTAGGTATTTTTCTATTATTGCTTATATATGTTTTTGGTATTCTAGTTCTCGTCGACATAACTCTCTTATTCACTGAATTCCGCAAAGGGAGGCTCTCCTGGAGGGACTGCAGCCTCCAGTCTTCAGAGTATGAGATCACAAATGATAGGTATACAAGAAAATGTCAGCTATCACTTGCTGATGAACCTGCAGCAGTGACCTTCCATATATGGAGAATGTCAAGATGCTAAGCTCATCTCTTCCAGGAAGCCTGAGATTTATGAAGTTTCTGAGACTTTTATAATTAGAAGAGTTGTACAGTAGGTTTGATCAGAGTGGGAAACTATAGTTCCAATGACTTTGGGTTTTATCATGGCTTCACAATGGTTAACTGTAGTTTACTAAATACTGGTGGTCGCAAAGCAGTATTGGATTTTACTGGTATACAATATTTAAGGAGGCATATTAGGTACCTAACTTCTGATTGTATTATATTTGGGCTATAACAACATTTGGGTCTAGGAAATATCCACAATATTTTTGTCCTGTACTCCTGAGAATGTTTGCAATTTAAAAAAGGAGGAGGAAACCCTAATTAATGCATGGTATCTAAATAGGTGCACTGTTCTCTCAGATACAGAAGGATTTCTCTCTGCATCCCAAGTGCCAGTCTTAGGTTCATTTCTGTCTTAATTAAGTGTATGCTGCTCTTGTGACTGTTTGGAGGGGGGTGAAGGTGGAGGCCAGTGGGACTAATTAAGTAGTGCAGATTATTTTATTACCAGAAACTGCTCATTTTTGGTTACGCAGGTTTTGCTATCAAGCCTAAATTGTAGAACAGCATTTGAGTGGCTACTGTGTCACAGTAAGGAAACCATGCAAAAAGTGGAAATTACATCGATTTGTACATAGCAAACCCGTGAAGCTGAGTTCAGGGTAGATCAATGGTAGTGAGTTGGGACTCTCTCTGCAACTTAGGTTACGTGTGCAGATCTTAAAATAAAGAAGCTGTAAAGAGATCTGTATCAGTCTCTTAGTTCACTCGGAGTTTTTTTATGCTCTTGCAATTACTCAGGAAAGAGCTGCAACTCATTATTTTAGCTTTTAAAATAGATTTTATAACAGCAAAGCTAACTGCTCTGCTGGGGTAGCAGTCTCTTCCCATGTGGCAGTCTGTATTTTAAAACATATCTTTATATTCTGTGCGGATCTTAAAACCTTCAACATAAAACATATTTTCCATCAAATATGTATTGTCTGTGTGTATTGAATCAGTTTTCCCTCAGTCTGCAGTTCTACATCCAGAGCAGTGCTACTGTTTTTTACAGAGAGCTTTAACTTTGATGGTTTTCATCATTCCAAACTATACATATAGAACACGAGTACAGGTATTAACTCAGCACTCCAGACTCAGCTATATCGAAGCATCAAAGGAAAATATGAGCAGACATCAAATATAGATGTTTATGTTAGATACATTTAGATGTTTGCTATAGAACGTGGTATACAAAAATAGTTTGCATTTAAGCATGGTCATTAAACTGAGACAGGTACATTGCACATGGCAGCATTTTCATGTTCTGATTTGACACAAAATTCTGCAAACATCCGTGTAGTTTTCTGTCTTCTGCCTTTGCAGAGCTCCTAGGAATCAATCGCCCAGCTTACATTTCAGCAGCAGTTTGCTTTAGTTCTGTTTTCTCTCTTTGTCAGTCATCTCCCCAGGTCCCATTGTAGTGCATGGGCTTTATCATAGTGCAGGAGGTCTCTCAGTGAGAGCAATAATTTGTTTCTGCCTTTAAGAGATATTCATGGAGCCTGCAAAGAGCCTTCAGTTATGTTCAGACACATTCTAAGAGCAGGCGATAAGCTGTCTGGGTTGTTCCATGCAGAACACTTGAGCTGCCCTCAGACAGACTGCTGCTGTACGTTTGTTGGGCTGTAATAACCTGAACTGGTTGAGTAAACAAAAATGTGTCGCCCTTCTGCTCTGTGTGGAGTTGATCAATTTACAGGTCAAACAGAACAAGTTTAGGGGAGTTTCTGCACTCACCTGCTAGTGCAAACTACCCAAAAATGAGTTGAGATCTTTGACACAGAGTGAAGAAGGAGAATCATAGAATGCTATGAGTTGGAAAGGACCCACAAGGATCACAGCTCTTGGCCCTACACAGGACAACCTCAACATTCACACTGTGTATCTGAGGGCACTGGTCAAAAGCTTCTTCAATATTGTCAGGCTTGGGACCGTGACTGCTTCCCTTCCCATGCTCCATCACCCTCTGGGTGAAGAACCTCTTCCTAATATCCAGCCTAACCCTCCCCTGGCCTATCTTCCTGCCATTCCCTTAAGTCCTGTCATTGGTCACCAGCGAGAAGAGCTCAGTGCCTGCTCCTCCTTCCTACATGAGGAAGCTGTAGACTGCGATGAGGTCTCCCCTCACTCTCCTCCAGGCTGAACAGTCCAAGTGACTTTAGCTGCTCCTCATACAGCTTCCACTCTAAACCCTTCACCACTTTCATGGTCTCCTCTGGACACTCTCCTCTACCTTTAGATCCTTTTCATACTGTGGTGCCCAAAACTGCACGCAGTACTCAAGGAGAGGCTACACTAGTGCACAGTAGAGCGGGACAGTCACCTCCCTTCTGTTTTCATTCACTGAAGGAGCGATGTACTCCCCATGAAGAGCACTTCTGGTCTCCTCTCTGCTACTGAAAGAGTCCTTAACCCTGCCAAACCCAGGATTGTTTACCCAAGTCCCAGATGTGTCTCCACACAGCTATTGAGTTTGGCCTTATTTGAAGATCTGAAGACTGTCATCCTGCCTATAGACTAAAGATTGATGTCATCAGTAATTTTGTTCAGCACCTGCATATGAGAGAGGGAAAAAAAAGATAGTATTGTGTAGGGCTGTACAATTAATAAAATTAACAACTAGCTTTGTGAACTAGTACTGGGCTGTAAGCAAATTGTTACAGGAAAAGATGGTACCTACTACAGCGAAGACTCAGGAAAGGGGTTTAGTTGTTCATTTTCAAGCTTCTGGGTTATTTAAATGTTTGAGGAAATGTTTGAAGGACTGGAGTCAATATTGGAAAATCTTTCTGATGGAAATGGCACTACTGAAAACTGCATGATTTATAACAGCTGCAAAAATCCACTTCATGCTCTCATTTTTTTAAATTTTTTTTTTTAATGACCAATAAACAGAATTCTCAGTAAGTCTGTTTCTTTTCTAATTCTCCTATTTCTTTGATTGTCAGGTTTTGAACTTGGCTTCGCTATGGCGAGTCCCAATGCCCTGGTGTGCTGGGAGGCCCAGTTTGGTGACTTCCACAACACGGCGCAGTGTATAATAGACCAGTTCATCAGTTCCGGCCAGGCCAAATGGGTTCGTCACAATGGGATCGTCCTGCTCTTGCCACACGGAATGGAAGGAATGGTAAGGGCCGCTGGCTGGTGCGTGCGGGTGGGAAATGCTGACTACTGCACTTTCCGCTGCAGATGTAAGAGCCAAAGGTGTTTTGGGGTTCCAATGGTGATACGAAGCAGTGGGGGGAAGGCTGTGTTCAGCGTGTTGGACTGCTTCGGTGTCAACGGAAGAGACTATGGATAGATTCATTAGTGAGAACCAAAGAAAACTGAGAAATATTCTGAGCTTTTAGCTATGTGTCCTTCTCTCTTTTTCTTTCCTACGATACTGCTTTCTTTCTCTAGAAAGCCAGATTCTTAGCATACAGTAAGAAAGAAACCTTTAGTGTGTAGCAGTACTTGCTTGGTTTTATTTTGCACTAAATTCACTTGCAATGAAATGAGAAGAAATAGAGTTGTGATTGCAATGCCGAGTTGAGTTGGAAACCTGTAGCTAGAGGTGTTCCCCAGGGGTCAGTACTGGACCCAATGTTGTTCAACGTCTTCATCAATGACCTCAATGAGGGAACAGAGTATACGCTCGGCAAGTTTGCTGATGATGCAAAACTGGGAGGAGTGGGTGATCCACTGGAAGGCTGTGCTGCCATTCACTGTGACCTGGATGGGCTGGAGAGTTGGGCGGCGAGGAACCTAATGAAGTTTAACAAAGGCAATTACAGAGTCCTGCACCTCGGGAGGAACAACTCCCTGCACCAGCTAACCGTGAGCCAGCAATGTGCCCTCATGGCCAAAGAGTCTAATAGTATCCTGGAGTGCATCAAGAAGAGTGTGGCCAGCAGGGTGAGGGAGGTACTTCTCCCCCTCTGCTCTGCCCTAGTGAGGACTCGTCTGGAGTCCTGTGTCCAGTTCTGGGCTCCCCAGATCAAGAAAGACAAAGAGCTACTGGAGGCCACAGAGATGATGAGGGGACTGGAGCATCTCTCTTAGGAGGAGAGGCTGAGTGAGCTTGGTCTGTTTAGCTCGGAGAAGAGAAGACTGAGAGGGGATCTTATCAATGCTTATCAATATCTAAGAGGATGGGGTCAGACTCTTCCTAGTGGTGCCCAGCAACAGGACAAGGGGCAACAAGCACAAACTGGAGCGCAGGATGTTCCGCCTTACCATGAGAAATAAACATCTTTCCTGTGAGGATGATGGAGCACTGGAACAGGCTGCCCAGGGAGATTGTGGAGTCTGCTTCTCTGGAGATATTCAAAACCTGTTTGGACAGGTTCCTGTGCAGTCTACTCGAAGTGACCCTGCTTTAGCAGGGGGCGTTGGCCGGGGTGATATCTAGAGATCCCTTCCAACCCCTACCATTCTGTGAAACATCATTGACATTGCTTTGATATAATAAGAAATTTCCCTCGTTCTGGAAAGGAAAAAGTTTCCACTAGCTGTTGACTCTTCTTCGGTGGCTAATAGGAGGAACTAGACAGTGTCTTAGATGAAAGGGCATGAGCAAGCTTTGTATTTAATGTTACATGAAGTTCACATCAGCAGTAGAATTGTTCTTAAGATCTTTTAAACTCTTTTTAAAGATTACGTGAACATTATGTCAGGCTAGGTTAATTTTCTCCTTTTCAACTACAGTAACATTCATGAATTGATGCATGTATGTTTCTCGTTTTCTATTAAGAAAAGTGTAGTATGGGCCACACTGGCAATCTCCATCTGTATAAATGCTCTAGAGCCTTTCACTACAAACTGCATTATTTCCATTCTCACAAACAGTTTATTTTATTTCCATTCCATTATAATCCTGTCCTGATATACTGGGGTGCATTCATACCTTATAAATAGCTTTCCATACCCATTTGTGCATAGAGAATAAAGGGTCTGATGCTGTTAACAAGAGTTTTGATAAATTACGTTTTTCAAATGAATCCTGAGGGACAGCCTGAATGTGCCTGCAGCAAGAGGTGTGGTTCTCTGTGGGAAGCACTCAGCTGAAGTTCTGCTGCTTACAATACAGTTAATCTTTCTTTTCTCTTATCCACTCGGCAGCTAAGATTTGCCCGGATCTCCTGAAACATGCTTATTTTGCTACGAGTGTCAGGTGTTTTCAGAAATTGAAGAATCTTACCAGGCTGTTGAAATCTGCTGTCTTCCCAGAGGAGCTTTCCATTACAGGAGTGTTATTCTCTCTATAACTACAGTGTTGGGGACAGAATGATTTGGGGAAGGATTTGTAATAGGATATGGATCCCTTCACCTCTAGGTCAGGCATTCACAGGCAGGTTGGCTGTGATTGAAAGACTCTGCTGCCTAATGGCTCCTTGGGGACTCATCTGGAAGTAGCTAATGGATTCAGTATAGGTCTGACTAGATAGGTGGTCACAGTAGAAATAAACCCTGCGCCATACCACGCAGGAGTTGGTGGCAATCTGACTGGCAGTGTCAGCAGAGAAACCAAAGATGGATCTGAACATTGAGGCTCTGGATTGACGTTGTTCTTGGAGCAGCGTATGTGTGTTAGGGAAGCCTTGCGTGTCTCTCCTGTAACTGTTTGCCAGTGACATCTCTGTTTCCAGCACACTGAACTCAGTGGGTTTGTGAAGCACAGTGTTTGTACTTAGTGTAGGATTTGGTTTACAGCAAATAGATGTTATGGCCTTAAGTTGTGCCAGGGGAGGTTCAGATTGGACATTAGGAAAAATTTCTTCACCAAAAGGGTTCTCAGGCACTGGAACAGGATGCCCAGGGAAGTGGTGGAGTCACCATCCCTGGAGGTGTTTAAAAGACAGGTAGATGAAGTGCTCAGGGATCTGGTTTAGTAGTGGATGGGTACAGTTGAACTCAGTGATCTCAGAGGTCTTTTCCAACCAAGCAATTCTATGATTCAATATTTACAGCAGAGGTATTGCAATACTGGACTGTTGCTGTGCACCATAGTTTTGCATGGCTTTGCTTCTTGTTCTCAAGCCCTTACATGTTTATAACCAGGTTATTTGGTACCACAGAAGTGGAAACAGACTTCAGAAGAGTAATTATGCAAGGTGCGGTTCTTGGCTGCTTGTGTTACTCCTTTGTTGCCAGTGGGGTGTTTTCTTCTTTAAGTTCCTTAGCTCCTGGAGGAGAGTGAATACTGCACTTAGAATCAGGGAGGATGATGTGTTGAATCAAGGTGGATTCATATCTGTCAAAGTAATGAATTGTTTTGGAGATCTTACGTTAACATTTCAACAAAGGAAGTTATGATGGGAGATGTCCATACAAAGAAGAAAGCTCTTCATGAACATCGTTAGCTTAGGAGCCATGGAGAGATTTGAGAGGTGTAATAGTTTATGTCTTCAGGTTAAAATACCTTGCAACTGTCTTCAAAATAAAAGTCCTGCCTAACAGCAACTGTCACTTGAACAAAGGCTGCCAGCATTAGCAATAAATAAAAAAGCACACTGGATTGTTGTACTCCTCACAGCTTTCTCTCATCCTTTATAAAGCAGGACATGAGAGGGAAGATAATAGATTCTGTTACACTCATTCCTGGTGTTGTCTGTAACCAGCATGTGTGTTTTGTTGATATAAAATGGATCTAACAATGTTTGTGCACTAAAAGATCTAACAATGCTTGTGCACACCTTGGATACTGCTGGTGAGACAGCGGCTGTGAGTGATAAGTGCTTCGACAGAACGTAAAATACCTCCTGAGGAGGCAGAAATTAATCATAGCTATGTTTGGCAGTTGTATTTTGATCCATTTTAGCTGAAGCGTTTGTCTAGGCTGTTTCATCCTGTAGTGAAGAGCGAACGATGGTAGGAGAGAGGTCTGGAGTCTGCTTGTGGTGCCAACAGAGCCAAAACAGTGGGCTTTTAAATACCTGTTTCTCCTCCCGACATTCCTCCTGCTTATTTTTGTCCTGCTTGTGCCCACATGGACTTACCACCCTTTCACTGGTCTTCATTGTGCAGCTATACTGAGGCTAGAAATCATGTGCAGCTGCTAAAAGCATTGGAAATCCATGTAAAATCTAATCTTCTCCTATGAAAATAGTTTACGAAAGACAAGGAATCCTAGTCCTGTGGTTTGTCCTCTCCTCGTGTCTGCTGTGTGCAGGTGTGCAGCCTGGTGCAGAGCTGCCAGGGTGACAGGAGGTACTTACACAGTGAGTGACCTAGACTAATGTCTAACTCCTTGTTTGGCTTTTTAATGTTGTTTTAAATGATACCTTTACCAGGGTCCAGAGCATTCATCAGCCAGGCCTGAGAGGTTTCTGCAGATGAGCAATGATGATTCCGATGCTTATCCAGTAAGTAGATTTGTCAAAGGCCATGTCCTTTTTTTGCTCTTTGCGTCTCAGATATTTTTGTTTTGTAAGAAGCATCCTTTTAGCTAGGCACAGTGGGTTAAGATTAGCTTCAAGAGTTGCTGTAACATTAGCTTGATCCCAGTTAAAATAATGGAAGTATGCGGTATGTGCTGCTTCATTCCAAAGCTGAGGTCATATACAATTAATCTCTGGCAGTGTGATCTTTTTATGGCTGTTCCTCAGGGCCAGTGATTCTGCTTGTTCATATTGCTGTGCATACTGCAAATAGGTGGTCTCTAGCTAGTTTCTAAAGGAGGCCAAGTGAGACTACTCCTGGATTTTTGCAGCAGAGCTAAATTGTACTGCTGGGAGCATGAGAACAAACCACTTCTAAATTTGATTCAGCTAAGACTTTCGTATGTTCGTCAGTCATTTCTACAGATAAAGTCAATAGCTCTACAGGACACTGGGCATGCACTTTCTTACTGCAGACTTCTTATGAAACACTGCTGTACATTAATTGAAAAGCCCACCAATTTAAAAAAAAAGGCAAAATAAAATGGTTGTTTCAGTTTTGGCCCTGAGTTTGTTATCCTTGGGACAATGACAGTTCAAAACCCATGTCCCTCCTCGCCTAAAAGTGGATTTTGTAGGTGTACTGTCAGAATAAGGACCTCTTTGACTGACTACATTTAAGCGCTGTCAATTGCACGTTATATGCAAGTTATAGATTTTATCATAGAAAGTAGGAGCTCAAACCATGGACCGAGAAATGACCAATCTGTAATGAGGTTATTGTACCTATACCTATATGTATTCTTAGCTATTATAGATACATACGTACATATGGATTAAAAAAACCCTATATTTGTAAAATACCTGAATATAAATCACGACATTTACGTATTAAAATAGTATCAAAGTATGGAACACCTACCAGAAAATGGGGCAGAGTTAACTATACACTAAACAAATGAATTCTAGTTCTAAGATTCTTTCAAAGGGATTCTCTTTTGATGTCTTCACCTACTGGAGTCCTAGTCCTCCTCACCCTTCCTTTCTGGACTTCCTAGCTTGTTCCAGTTCATGAAAACTTCTTGCCTTTACTTGCATACATTTTTACTAAAAAGTAGAAATGGAAGAGAATGATTTGTAGGGATGCTTCCCTAGCTGATAATGCTGTCTCAGCAGAGATTTGCTAAGTAAATATTCTGAGGAAGGGTGTTGCTGGGAGTCGGTAATAGAAGGATGGCGTTCGAGCCTTTTTTTGGATGATGTTTTAGACATGTTTCTAATGCCTTTAATGTCTCTCTCAGGAGTTCAGTGAGCAGTTCGAAGTTTCCCAGCTGTATGAATGCAACTGGATTGTGGTGAATTGTTCGACTCCAGCCAATTACTTCCACGTTCTCAGAAGACAGATCTTGCTGCCATTCAGAAAACCGGTAAAGCTACTCTAATAGATTTGACCATCCTAGATATATTAACCCTCACAGAAAGAGGGGTCTTTATTTGCATATGACATACAAAAGAACAAGAATCATAATTGAACAGAGGTTGAAGTCGCTGATTTGATGGAATAAAACTCAGCTCTGACTTCCTGTGATTCTAAAACTTGATTTTTGGCTGTACTTCCTTCTGGCTGGGCAGACCTTTGGATGAGCTTGTAGAAGCACAGTGTAGCTAACAGGTTACATAACTATAATCTGCATGTCTAATTGCTCGATCTTGAAAAAACTGAGGTGCAGCTGTTGAGTGTTTTTCTGGTTCATAGCCTGGAGTTTGATTTTGTTCTCGAAGAGAAGCGTAAGCAATGTTTTTTGAGAACCTTTAAAGGGAGTGGACTACCCAAATAATTTGAATAATTTTGAAACTTCCTAGGCTTTCAAAACAGGAAAAAAAACATTACTGTGTTTGCTATTCACATTAATTTGATCCATAGCATATTCAGTTTGTGGTTTTTGTATGAACTGTGTTACAAATGCTGCATGTAATAATGTAGATAAAGCAACTCCTGACTGTTGGAACAATTCCTGTCTTACAGCTGATTATTTTGACACCCAAGTCACTGTTGAGGCATCCAGAAGCTAAATCCAGTTTTGATGAAATGGTGTCTGGTAGGTCACCTTAAATTATTACGGACAAACAATGAACTATACCAAGTGGCATGTCAGACTGTGAGAAAGAGAACCTGCTCTGGAGAGTTCGCGTTTTCCTTTGTTGTGATTTCTGTGAAGCTGTTGTAGTGAGACCTACCGTGGACTTTTTCTGGAAAGTCTGCTTCCAAGCATGAATTCTTAATTTTAACAGGCTTTTCTTCTAACCAACCATTAATCGGAGAGGCAGTAAGTGCATTCCCCTCTGCACAGGGATGTTCTCCTCAATAGGCTATTTGGAAGAACAAGGGTTCCATTTCTTCTTAAAACACTCAGTTGTTGTTCTGGGGCTGCCACATCACACCAGTGATCTAAAGTGAGATCAGTGAGGTCAAGGTATAGGCTACCACACTAGCTGCTGTTGATGCCATCGGCACCAAGACATGTGCAGCAACTGCATAGGTAATCCCAAAAACTATGGAGTGGTGTCTCTTGCCATATGCTGGTTAGAATGTGAGGATATGCAGTGATATGTAGTGATTCAAGCAATCATTCGAGTGAAAGCACGCATAGGTTTGGAGGTCTGACTCTACTTAGGGCAGGTGTCCTGGCTGCTGCCAGAACAGCGTAACTGCTCGGGTTTTTAAAATCAAGTTACGGTGTATGAACATGCTTAAATATTGTACTGCATCTCTGTTTTGTAGATGAGTAAAGTTTGTTTCTCAAGCAAAGACATTTGCTGGGTTTGATGACTGTTTAAAAGCTTTGTAGAATGAGTCAGATTACAAATTCTGTACGAGTTGTGATTTGTCACTTTGTCTTGGGAGTCCTCTCTACCTCTGCTAACCCTCCAGAGTGGCCAAACTCCTAATTCACATTGAATTCTGACATACTCTCATGTTCCTGCTGAAGAGGGCAACAAGTTGTAAAGTACTGGCGTCTCTCAACACACTCTTTTTGCTCTGATTTTTAACAGAAAGCTGAGAAGGAGAGGAAGACTGACCCAATGAAGCACAGATTCAGTCTTTTTATAATGATTAATTCTGCTGTTTAGTGAGACAGGATAATTCTGGCATAAATCAGTTCCTCTTTCATATGTTGGTGCTGCTGCTTCTCTCTCCCCAAGATAAATGGTTCAAACAGGAGCTTATTCTCCTGGCAAGCGAGTGAGGTGATTCAGACTGGGAGGTCATGCTGCCGTCTGCCGCCTTGCCGTTGGTTAACATGGGAATAGTTCTAATCAATCATATAAGAGAGCAAAGAAAAGGGATCTTTTAGACCATCAAGTCCCTCTTCCAGTTTCATGTATCCCAAGCAAACTGCTCTCCCGGGAGATGATATCACAGGGGAAAAGATATCTAGCAGTGAGGATATGCAACTGAAATTGAATCTTCTTGTACGTATGGCTCAGTACTATGCTAATTCTTCCTTTGCCTAATGCTGTTTTGAGTCTCAAAAGAGGATTAAATCACATAAATATATGGCAGCAATGTGTGTGCTTGTGTAAATATTTCTGCAGTTTCCAGATTTGCTTGCATTATGAATATGTGCTACGCTTTTTGATATAAAAATATTCTAAAATTTTCTTAACCTATATTGATGTTACGTGATTGAGATCATCTTGGAAAGAAGAAATGATGTTACATGTAATTCTCTGGAAAAAACTGTAGGCTCTCCAGTCAGTTTAAAATTAAAGGTGTAATGTCCAACACAAAGCTAAAAAAGAACCCGTTGTTAATATGTTTCTGTCTGTTAAGTGTGAAAGAGTGGATTATTGACAATCTTTTAACTTCTTGAAACTAAACTGCTGAAAATCACTTCAGCAGAATTACCGGTCTGAAGAGTCAGAGTAGAGAGGCAGCAGAACCCCATGACCACTGCAACCTGCTGCTTGCACAGTGAAGGACTGTTTCTCTGGCTGCTTTATTGCTATGTCAGTTGCACTGGGAGCGCTTCTCTAATTTGTGCTCTGACTAGGTACCACTTTCCAACGCGTGATTCCTGAGAACGGGCTGGCAGCTCAGGCACCGCATGAGGTCAAGAGAGTGATATTCTGCACGGGAAAAGTGTACTATGATCTTGTGAGAGAGAGAAAGAATCAAGACCTGGAGAAACAAGTAGCTATAACCAGACTTGAACAGGTGAGCTTCCTCGTTCTCAGAGGACAGGGTCCTTCAACAAGTGGTTCTTGTGCTTTTAAATATATATCACTTGCCAGGAAGGATGGTGATAGCATTTTTATAGCTGTTTGCATCTTACAAGACATTATCTAGTCCTTCGTGGCCTTGTGGAGAAGGAAACACTTCAATGGTGTATTGGATAATGAAATCCAGAAAGCTTCGTGACTTTTCCAGAACAATGTAACAAAGTGAATGTTACAATAGAATGGCACCTTAACTTTGTAAAAGCTAGGCTTAGATGTTGTGAATAGCACACTTTGCTGCTATAATGTCAATCATTAATTAAAGATTTGTATTGTCACAGCTACTTCACCACAAAATCTGTAAGATGCACGAAGTCTGGATTAGATCTACTTCTGTGCATACGGGTGCAACTATAAAGTATGTGTGTATTCATTTCTGACAGCGTTAATTAAAGAAATATGACTCACTTTGAAGAACATATGGTAATTATATTAGGTGCTAAATGGTAAATTATAAGGCTTGGTTGTAATACTTAATAGGGAAAAGGCTTTCCTACCATGGTACCTAACAACATCAGGTAAGAGAAAAAGTTACCAGTGATGACCCTCTCTTTCCAGATCTCACCATTCCCCTTTGACCTGCTGAAAGAAGAGCTTGAGAAGTATCCAGGTGCTGATCTAGTTTGGTGTCAGGAGGAACACAAAAACAGTGGATATTATGATTATGTCAAGCCTCGTTTCCGCACTATTGTGAACCACACTCGACCTATATGGTATGAGACTTTAAACGATTCCTCCATCTCCTAGGCTGATTTGTTTGCTTTTAAGTTTGCTTGGGATTTTTTTTCTTTGCTTTTAAATTTGTTTTTGATTTGAGGATGTCCTTCTTGGGACAGTCAGGTTCTTCACAAATCAAAACCTCGGAGACTGGGTTCTTGGGTGAAGGAGGGAAGAGTCCAAATTACTATTTCTCAGAAATATCATGCATATCCTGCTCCTCCTTGTAGTTCTGAAAGAAAACCAGTGGCAGCTAGCTCTGTATTTATTGCAAATTAGCACAGCACTTAGTTCTCCTGGATTTTTCTCTCTGGTCATCTAAGACTTTGTCTTTTTTAAGAATTTCACTCCAAATATTAGGTTTCTGGAGGAAACAGTTGTTTTAAGAGCTCAGTCCTCATATCTTTGCATTTATTTTGGATTTGGGCTCTCAGATCTGCCCATGCAACTGTTGGAGGAATGAGAGTCTTCATCTCGAAAAGCAAGTTATCTAATTATGAGGCAGTGTAGCTGGCTGCCCTGGGAGGGATGGGGGAGAAGACACGGCTTAATATTGACAGAAGGCAGAAAAGAGGGGAAAGCTGACCAGACGGTATAACTTATGATTGATTTTTATTTAAGAAAGATCGATGATTAAATGTCCAAATCTGCCAAGCTGACTTGAATGCATTTAGCAGCATGTTCTCATGTTCGTTAGTGTCAAAATAGTCTCTCTTCTCACCTCATTTGTCTGCCCAATTCTTTTTGTCACCAAGGTATGTTGGCCGAGAGCCTGCTGCTGCAGCTGCCACAGGCAACAAGAACATGCATCTGGTGTCGCTCAGAAGGTTCTTGGATACAGCATTCAACCTGGAGGCCTTTGAAGGAAAGACATTCTAACTGCAGGGCACTGACCCATCTCTGACTAGCAGTCTCTCAAATCACTCCATCCAAAAGAGGGAATAAAAGTGGGAAGAATACTGGAAATTATGTGTTTCTGTTTTAACAGATAAAACAATTCAGCAGCTGATTTTGTTAATCTGCACCTTGCTCGCCAGTTTGTAAGGAAAAAAAAATCATTCTAACTTACCTTCCACCATTTTTTGTCACTTGTCTGTTTAGATTGGGACCTTTTTGGCACAAGGAGAGTCTCCTTTCTAAGGATACAGTGTTTAACTCAGTGAGGCTTCAGCCTCAATCTGTGGGCACTGTCTAATTGCTGTAAGTAAGTAGCCCAGGCATGGACAACATGACAGTTACACGCATCCCTGAAAAACGGGAAGCCACAAAGGAAACAAGATGCATTGTTAGAGGAAAATGTTTGTCAGTTATTTCTATATATATTGGAGAGGAGTAATGAAACAGAAAAGCAAAGAGTTGATAGATGGCTTTGGTAGAGAGATGTACTGGATGTGGTTGCGGGAAGGAGATGGTAGGGTAGCCTAGTGATGTGTGGAGGAGGCTGGAAATAGGGAGTCAGATTACAGAGTTGCTGAACTATGGGTGATAAGAAAAGTAGTGGGGATCACTAAGGTATAAGGTGGAAGAGGATGATGGAGGCAGAAATAAAAGGTTTGAGTTGTTGAGGAGGAAAGAAGCCTTCACAAGACCGCAGCTGACAGAGCAGTGGGTGCTCAGCAGGAGGATTCATCGTCAAATGACTTCAAAAGTAAGAGGTGACAGCTCCAATTGCTCCCACTCACTGGGCTGCCTACTTTGATGCTCTGTGGTATTAGGGAACCGTGGGGACCTGTGAACATCCTTGTTTTGGATGAACACTCTTTTCCTCACCAAACTGCTAAGATTGGCTTGTATTTGACCTGGTAGCACCAGTAAGAAGATTGTGTTTGGATGAGAAATCTGTGTTTGCATAGCAAGTATTGGTTTCTCTGCTTTGTCCAGTGTTAATCCTTCTTTCAAATCTCGTTCCTGATATTAATCCATCTCTGAAGTGTCAATTTCCTCATGTAGTCACGTTTTGCTTTAAGGGGAAGGTGGGCAAGCAACAGTTGCTGATTGACCAAAGTCACACGCTATGGTTTTATACGAGTAGTAATTGAATATTTTTGTCCCCTGTGTTTACTTGTCAGTTAGGATGTCATTTGCCATGCACTTTCAGTATGGACATAAAAGTGAATTGCCTGGTAGAGCTGGCTCTGTGTAAAGCAGCTGATGTGCAGTGGGTGCTGGAGGGGAGGAAGCAGCGGGGATTGTTTTTCTTCTCAGGAGATAGCGCTTGGTTTCCTGGGAGGCACTGCCCAGTGGTATGTGCTCTGAGTGCCACTGCTTGAGATTCCTCCACAGTGCTAGAAGGCAGGTGGACACAGCTTTCCTCTTAATGTGAGAACTAGTGTTGTCAGGGGTCCTGTTCCCTCTGCCCCAGGAGAACTTGGGTCTGGATGGACCTTCTGGCTGCTGGTTTGTGCAACACTAGACTGGGTAGTGGAAGGAGACTTCTTCCCTTCTTTCTCCTGGCTGGCAGAGGGAATAGTTCAGTTACAACAAAGTGGTGTAGTAGGATGCAGAGGAATGGCCAAGCCTGTGCTGAAGTGCCCCCTGTGCCCTGTCAGTGCCTGGAGGGTTATCCTAAATCTGCATCGTAAGAAGTGATTGGAAAACACATAGATGAGACTTAAATCCCATCTCCAGTTCCCTGTCCTGAGCCTGCTCCCGGGACATAGTTTTGTTCTTGGCAGTAAGTTTTACCCTGCTGCTGCTCCATTGGCTGTGACAGAATAAGGCTTGACAGTTTATGCCTGATTTGAAGAGTCAGGTGATGCTGGAAAGCTTCTTGTCTCTTCAAAATAAAAAACTGTATTAGAACCTTTTAGCTATGATGAGGTACTACATATCAAAGCAGGTTACCAAAAAGGGATATGTGCCTTATGCTGTCCCTTTGTTTAACCTGGAGACAACATGATTGTGAAAAAATAACCCTCTGTCAGAGCATAAAATCAATGTGGTAAGGTACTTACTGTGGGATCCAGAACCAAACTTAGTCTCGTGTTTGTGAAACTCAGTAGCATCCTTTTAAATCTGGGTGGTTGCCTTGGGCTTTTTCTCTCATTGAAGCAGTGAAGTTAATTTACTCTTCTGAAACCTAATGAATTTGCAAAGTACTGCAGTTGACAGCAGCAAAGATTGTGCCCTGTGCATTTCTATAGCTCAAAACATTAAGCTGATAGGCAGTAACCGTAACCTGAAGTATTTTAATGCTTTTATGAATGCTTGTTTCTGTGGAAAGAATTGAGTGCAGCTAAATATTGCTGGTACCATTTATTGTATTCTCAGTTTGCATAAAGCAGGTCAGTGCTGCATGAAATGTGATAAATGCACTTATGCCACAGTATATGCAGAGGCAGAAAACAAAATTAACATAGAAATGTAGAAATGTAACTGGTAAATGACAGGTTTCCATTTTCATTGTGTGTCGTAGATTGTGGCATAATAGTTGCATAAAAATTCCATCAAAGAATGTAAAAACCTCAATAAAATAAATAAATGTAAGAACAAAAATCTCTGTTATGGCTGCTCTTTTTGACAGTCCCTCCGTTGAGTGCTGGCATTAACATCCCGTTCGTAAGAGTGCTAGGGGAGCTCATTTTTCAGTTTTCTGTTTGTTTCCTCAGTAGCTATTTATTTAAATACAGTAGCAGTGAGAGAGCAGCATTTGGATTAAAAAAGATAATTATTCAAATCCATTGGAATGAAAGTAGTAACAGCATTGAGGTTAAAATAGAATACTTTAGTTTATTCTATTCTAATTTTTTAAAGTAACAACTGAACACATTTCTGTTTCAAGGAGAATTTTTGAAGTACTGGAACTAGACTGAGATTAACCTCTCTAACTTCTAAACACTGGAATTCATTTCTCTAAACACTTTGGCTCAACATATGTTCCTGTTGCCTGCACATTCAGATAGTAAATGTTCAAAAGCCACTGAAGCATTATAAATTGCTAAATGCGTAGATTATACTTATTTGCAGAATTCTGCTGCTTTTCTTCAACAAGGCCCCTTGAATAAAGAACTCAAACTGAGAGTTCTTAAATAGATGCATATTAAATAGGTGCGCTGTCAACAATGAGTGCAAGTTTCTTAAAGGACAGCTTTAAACCAGATTATAACTGTCATAGAATCATGGAATGGTTTGAACACCTCCAGGGGTGGGGCATCCACAGCTTCTCTGGACAACCTGTGCCAGTGTCTCACCACCCTCACAGGAAAACATTGCTTCTTCATAGCTGCTCTAAATCTCTCCTCTTTCAGCTTAAAACCATTACCCCTTGACTTATCTTTGCACCTCGCAGTCCTGTTTCTAATCTCAAAGAAAACAAATACTTTGTTAGAACTAGCTGACAAGTTAAATCCTTTTTTCATACTAAATACCAGTCAATCAGTCCTTTTAGAGCGTTTGGAAAGGACTGAAGTAATATAGAAGTCTGTTCTGCAAGGAGTCTAAACCAAAATTCAAATCACAGAATCATAGGGGTTGTAAAGGACCTCTGGACACTATCCAGCCCAACTACAGTTTGTAACTCAGAAGGAAGAAACTGCAAATGTTAGACTCAATTGACTTCATCATATTTGCGGCTGAGGTACCGCATCACGCATGCCCACAGCAGCAAAAGACTTGTCAAAACAAACTTCTGCCAATTACTTGGGTTTCCTAGTAGCTACGTGGTGATCTGTGCTTGTAGCAGGGGTGTGCTTGGTGGAAGCCTTTGCTCTGCCCTCAGTACAGTTGGAATCAGTTTGCTAGAGCAGAGAATTAACCTGTTCTCTGGAAAGAATGGCTGAGGGTCTGTTAAGACCCCTGCCAGGCAAATGAGTTACTCAGCACAGGTGACTGCTTAATTACTGCTGATAGGGTTGGCCTCTGGGGGGGATGAGTGGGTGGTCAAGCCAACATTGCCTGTGGTTAATTGGTCCCAGCTGGCCCATCTTTATCTCCTTTGCATCAATCCCTAAAGACACAAAATACTTTCCCTTGTTTTCCTCTGAGTGGAGGGCTGTGGATGGATGCCTTCATGGCATTACTGGTTGTTTCTGCTGCAGAAAGGATGAGAGTTAATGGAGTTATACTACAGTGAAGGAGGCTGAGGATGGCTGCTTGGAAAGGCTGAGGAGGGAAGGAGAGACCTGCCGGCTTCCAGTGGTTTGTACAAGCAGGTAAGAGATGAGGCTGGTGGGAACTGGGTAGGGATGCCTCATCCTGCCCTTGGGGTAAAGTAAACACTGTCCTTTGAATGACTGTCAGATCTTCTGAGGACTTTAGGATCTAGACGAAAAACTCACAGTGGGGCCAGAAATTTCTGATGCAAAACTGCTGGCAAAAGCTGCTCGGGATGTACATTTTCTGCCACTTGCAGTGCAAGTACAGGGAAGTTTGTTTGGAAAAAATGAGGAAATTTTCAAGTGAAAGGTGGTAGAGAAGTGTATGTTTTGTTAAAAAACAAACACAAAACCAAACCCTTTAAGACTCCCTTATCCTTCCCTGGGTGGAGGTGAAGAATGACCTGCCCTTAGCCGGGCTGCAGCCATCACCCCCAGGTGAGATCTGCTGGGACAAACAGGCACTGGATCACTGCCCTTCCTATGGCCGGTGAACAAGATTGCAGGTCTTGGAGCTTTGATCATTACCTGTCATAACAACCTGGCTGTGCTAATGAAAACATGGGACCAAACACAGCACACCAAAAAGATCTGTGCAGAGGAAAGTAGTTTTCACATTTCTTTCTGCCCTTGATCTTGGGCAGTAAAGGCTATTGAGTAGAATAGCTCCAACGTGAAGCTTTAAATGGCAAAAAGCACGCAAGATTTCTATTAGATCTGATCAAAAAGCTTGGGGTGAATTTTTTTTGTTCCCTTCAGTCATTTAGTAGTCCTGTGAAATCCAATTGTGTAGCAGTAGGAGACCTGATTTGATGGACTCTACTGATTAAAAAATGATTATTGAAAGTTTTTCTTCATGTTTATGCAGAGTAAGGACAGAGATTAAATGGGTACCTTTTCTTAATCATCAGAGTAAGATATCAGGAAACAGCATGCAGACTGAAATAGAAATTCAACAGACTTGCAAGAAATAAATGGAATGAAATTCCAATTGCTTTGGTTTTTTCCTTCACTGTTGAAACCACTTCTGATTTTGGAAACTTCCCAACTCTTATTTCAGATTCTGCTTTACTTAATGCCATTATTAAAACATAGCATATTATCCAAAGGAGGAAAAAAAAGAACAAAAGGAATATTATTTGGAAAAAGAATGTTTTAGGGATTTATTATCTTTGATTGAAAGTGTTTCACAGAGTTCTTCAAAGTTTTAAATCATTGATAAGTGCACCAGGCAGCTCCTTTGTGATATTTAAGTGATGCATTTATTAATGGCAAATGGAGATCTAATTTGTTTAGAGGGAAAAATGATTGTAGTCATCACTAAAGATGCTGCATGGAACACTGAAATATAATTTCTGTTGCAGAAATCTTTATTTCCTACTCAATAGCCTGTGAATTCACTGATACTCTCATAACGGAGCACACTGAAACTTTCTGCTCACGTTGTGAGCAGCCAGCTTTACATTCTCCTCCCCTTAGAGATGCAGGATGTGCTCAGGCTATAACGAGTGAAGAAACTCTGTTTGAGCTCAGTTTTGCTCTCGATTGTTTCCCTCGGATCAACGTGAGATGCCATCAGTGGAACGGTTTTGTTTTAGCAGTGGTTTAAGTAATCCCATTTCAGTTGGCCTTGCAGTGAAATTGCAGCAGTCACTGTGTGCTGGCCAGGACTTTGCAAGGGGAAACTGAATTAGTAAAAAGCAAACCACATTTGAAGGAAGAATATGTTTCCCCACATTTGGGGAAAGAGAGTTTTTCACCAAATTGTTTCCACTGCTGTGGATAAAGAGGCTCAAATAAAATTGTCTAATACAGAACATGATAAAATGATTGTACGTAATTCCCCATGACTAGAAATAAATGTTCAACAAAGTGCTCCCAACAGGCTTGTTAAAGATGAAATATTTATTACTATATGTTAATTACAGGGTTTAAGCAGTACTTAAGTAATTTAAAGGGATTTGTTTCATCTTGTTTTCCAGAATTTTATGTGATTAAATATTCCTTCGTCAGTCGGTCTTTGTGCTGGAGTGGTTTGCACAAGCATATCCTTAACTAAACAGTGTTTGCAATTTTGATGATTTTGTATAGAAAGAATGGTGGACAGTGTTCTTCATGAATTCATGGCCCAACCATCAAAATTAACACTTTGCACGTGGACTGAAACAAAAGAGCTCTGCAAGTCTAGAAAAATCGTATTAATATAGTTAAATTACAAATTACTCCTGGGATTCTGGTATTTGACACTAACAATTAGTTTTGAAGAAGTCAGAGTATGTGTTTTTTGGGGTGCAGTGCCTCAGAGAAATCCATATACATAGAGTACAACCACTTAAGTCTTCTTCCTTCCCCTCAGTTGCTTAAGATATCAATAGAACCATAAATATGCTGTACCTTTACATTTTAAATGCTGTTTTGTACCTGCATATTTTGCATAAAATAACTTTAAGGAAAAATTTGGTTTATCAGAACTTCGAACTATTGCTGACAAAACTCTGGAGTCTTAGAATTGATGAAGAGCTGAAGCTTTGTTTTGCTTTGGGACTCTTCATTGCAACAACCTACTGCCTGCTCAGAAGGAAAGATAAACAGAAATAAAGCAACTGAATCTCCAGTGGTTCTAAACAGTTCCTGGTTAGACTCTTAGATAATTAACTTCTCCTGTGATGTTCTCATTTAATAGATACCTGATCATATGTGACCATGTTTATTTAATGTACTCTACAATATTTATACCACAATACGCTCTTCTCATTATAAACCAGACGTTCTTTAATTTATTCACACACATCTGAAGTTCTTACTTAGGCAAGACTCTACAGGCTTCAGGAAAATGTATCTGAGTATGCATGTCAATATATGACTGCACATAAATAGCTTCTGCAGGGACTGTCAGAAGGAAAAAAATTTTTTTTCCTCTTTGGCATCACTGTTCTGATATTTATGTGCATTAACAAATTAGGGACATGCTATACGAATTGTGACTACTTTCATTCCTTTTTTTTTTTTCACAGGCTTTTACCACAACACTCAGGCACCTTGATAGTCTTACCAGTAAAATTGTGGGGTTTTTAGTAGTGAGCACAATATTACACAGCTCATGAGCTTAATAGGTTTACACAAAACTTTGTGGTACCTGTTTCTGTAACAAAGCCTGAAGAGAATTAAAGAGGGAACTCTCTACCATATTCTGTTCCTTAGAATGAATTATCATAGGGCTGGAGCACCTCCCATAAAAGGACAGGCTGAGAGAGTTGGGCATGTTCTGCCTGGAGAAGGGAAGGCTCCAGGGAGACCTTAGAGCAGCCTTCGAGTACCGGAAGGGGCTACAGGAAAGCTGGGGAAGGGTTCTTTATCAGGGAATGCAGGGATAGGATGAGAGGGAATGTTTTTAAGTTGAAGGAGGGAAGGTTTCGTTAGACATTAGGAAGAAATTTTTTCCTGTGAGGGTGGTGAAGCCCTGCCACAGGTTGCCCAGAGAAGTGGTGGCTGCCCCATCCCTGGAGGTGTTTGAGGCCAGGTTGGATGGGTCCCCTGATCCAGTGGGAGACGTCCCTGCCCATGGCAGGGGGATTAGAACTGCATTGGCTTTATGGTTCCTTCCAACCCAAACCATTTTATGAATTTCAAAGTCTTTGACAAAGATCACTGATTTTTAACATTTCTGGCCATACTTCATGTGACCTTGGTGTGAATGCCTTTGTGTGTACATTTACTTATAAACATGCACGTGAGCAAACATTTGCATCTGAATAGTGCTGATGTGTGGGTGCAGAACAACCCCCTGCCTTTTTTTTTTAAAGCTGACTTACAAAACTGATCAAAACTGAAAGTTGTAGTAAAATAAATGGCTGCACTTCAAGTTCATCTTAAATTAGTAATGTATCTCATCTCTCACTTGAATGAGCCTATACTGAGCTGTGAGTCTTTTAAATATGTGCCTTGACAGAGCAGAAGAATCCCACATGTATTCTCTCAGGTTGTTTTCCACTCATAACACAAGTGGGTATTGATAGGGAATGGTCTTAGTATTTTAACAAAAAAATACCTTAAATTAATCAAAGCAGATCTGGACAGCTTAAAGCAACTGTTTAAAACAGGAGAATCACTTTGTCCCCTCTCTTTTAAGCTGAAATAAAGAAAATATTTAAAGAAAGATTTTCCTGGACTAAATTACTGCAAAAGTTGTAGAGTGCCATGCAGCAGTTGTAAGATACTTAGTACTGGAGAAATGGAAAATGTTTTAGGGAACACAGTATCTCTAGGACTCAAAACTGTTATTTCTGTTTCAGATGAAGGAGATAGAGAAGTGATTTCCTACAGATTGCAAAGTGAATCTGTCACAGAGTTTCTCTTAATACATAAAAATGATGCATAGGAATTCTTAGTGCTGCCGTGTTTAGTATCATGTTACTGGATGGCCAATGAGCAAAATGAACAGGAAGGAAATGTAACTAGGTATTGTATATTTGATATTTTTTTATTTAAAAAAACCCCACAAAACCTCCCAAAACCAACTATCAAAATAATTCAACTTTGTTCTTCTAATGAAGTTTAAACTCTCTTCTTAGAACTGTGCTGAGATCAGCTGTGTGTTGCTTTCTATTTCCAAGTACACCCATGGGAAGTTGATGATCACGGTACAATCACTTTAAAATAAGCAATGGAGAATAAATTGGATCTTTACTAATCTTCTTGAGTATGTGTATGGAGTGGTTTCCTTCCCATGCATCACTTCCATCTCCACGAAAGGGCTCCTAGGCCTTTGCATGTTGCTGTGACCAGGCTGGCCACCATGAAAATGTACATCTCTTAGCAATAGCTGTGCCACTGTTACATGAGGCTTCTAGGAATAAGCTACTTGAAAATTAAGTGGTTGCTGTCTTTAATAAGATAATATATAGGATTAACCCTTACAGCTCTTGTAAGGGGAAATATCTTGTTGCAACTTATGGCTTGTGTAACCACTGGGAGCAATGGCCAAGAGCAGAATCTTCCTGTTTGCTGAGAATATAAAGAGCATGTAAGTGATTTGCTGGATCATGCCAGCTTGCTCCTTTCAAAATGTGCTCCTCATACGAGGAAGAAGCTTCATCTCTTTTAATAGTTTGAAACAAAACACCAAAAAAGTACATAAATTAGGAACCCAGAGATCCTACAGTTTGCACTTAGTAGAGATCTGAATCGCTCTGCAGAGATGCCTCTTTCCATCAGTTACAGAGCCAGCCTAGGGCAAGCCAGCTTCCAAACCAAGTGCTTCAATAAAGTGTCTGCAATTAAATGTGACAAACTCGGCCTTTCGAGGCGTGTCCTGCAAGGGGAAGCAGGCTGGGCACCACAAAACCATGCTGCTGTGCAGCCCGTGCTCAGTGCAGTTGTTTTCATCTCTTCTTTAACGTATCAAGTGTTGTTAATTTGTTTCTTGATAGCTAATGATTTTTTTATTTTCCTTCTTCTGTTGAAGAAATTACTGGAAAAATTGTCAGACTTTTTCTGAGCCATATGGAAATGCACATGATAGAGCTTAATCATGTTATAAGAGATTGTTACTCTAAAAGGCAAACTATTTTAGTTACATTGTGTTATTGTGCCATTAGTACCGTTTGACTGCCGGCTGTGCAGCAGCAGGACTCCAATCAACAGGAGCCTTTGTGTGTTTTCCATCACAAACAGTGCCAAGGATAGGAAGGAGAGAAGCTCTTAGTGGTACAATTTTTTCAGTGATTAATAATACTTGAGATCCATTTCAGTGATCAGAAATGTGTCTTAATGAGAAAATTAGTCAAACCATAAAAGCTATGCAGCAATTCTGTTGGTGTTACTACTGGAATAATTTGCTGCTGCTATTTTCCTCCTCCAGGTTTGACTTCAGTGCAATAATCTAGATGAAAGTCACTGTAGAGAGAACTTGGAGGCTAAGCTAGTTTTCAAATGGCTGTGATTATCTGTGGGGCAGAAAGTCCCCTTAAAAATTTGGGAGACATTGAGGAGAAAAGTGGTTATTTCACATACAAAAAAAAAAAATCAAATGCCTTTGTCCAAGTGGCTACTACAGTGCCTTCAAATATCTAGCTGCCTATTAGTGCCATGGCAACTAATGGCAGGTGGCATCTGGGGGACGGGGACCAAACTGAAAGGGCTACTTCAAATTTGTATTTATTTTTCCCTTCTGTAACAAAAGCACAATAACAGGGCCTGAGATCTCTTCATGCATTCCAACCCACTGTGTCCTAAATGTTTGATGGAGCTAATTTTTTATGTTGTTGGAATATACCTCACTGTCATATTAAAAAGCTTTTCTCATCTGTCTCTAGACTTTCACAATGTGGTCTCAATATTATTCTAAAGCGAAGTTAGATCAGTTGTTCTCAACTCATACTTGTCTTGAAGTTTGCTGCTTCTCTCTTGGACCTGAAGCCTTGTGTTCCTCAAAGCTTCTTTGTATTTACGCCAGGTGAATATGTTGGTCTATTAAGGCTTAGTATCTCCCTACAAACCTGCTGCCATTCTGCCTTGGAAGCATGTTGGAAACGTCCTCCAAATGATGTTACAGAGGGCACCAAAATCAGCAAAACTAGAACTCTATTTAAAAAAATATACTAGTCACAATTGTGAGTTCTTCTGCCTGGAGCGTTCCCACTGATGTTCACGGGGTTCAACAGTTCTGAGGAATTTAGTCTTCTCTTTTTGGGAGTAAATTCTGCCCAGAACTAACATTATTTAAACTAACTTAGTCTAATTAATTTGCACTTACCGAAGAAACCAATAAACAGTGTCCTACCAGAGCAGAAAGCCATTTGTCAGTGTCCCACTGACAAATGCAGAAGGATGAGACTTGTAAAGCCCTCCACCCCCCTGGGGCTGGAGGCTGGAGTTTGCCTGGAGAGCAGGCCAGGGTCACAGCCAGGTGTGAACTAACCCACTGCTGTCTGGGGCAGAATGAGAGCTGAGCAGATGGCGAAAGCCCTGTCTGGTCTCTGTGTGAATGTCTGCTGCAGAACGTGCCTTGTCATTTGTGCCAAGCTGAACTGTATCAATCTTCTCAGTATGGCTCAGTCTGAATGTTCTTGCTTTCTAATCTTGTCATATCTGAGTTGTAGAAAACAAAAATATTTGTCTTCTAAAAGGATAATGCAGTTTCTGTTTCACTCGACTCTAACCAGGAATACCTTTTTTCTCACTGAAGAATACTGGGTTTGTGCCTCTGCCACCTATAGGTCATTGGAAAGGGACTGTATTTGGATGTAGCGATAGTGCTATTTTGACAATGCTTTTGTATGGGATCAACATCACTGTAAATGGGATTTGGTTATTTGTAACTGCAGCTATCTCCCTGCAGGTTCCAGCTGAAAGGAGATAGCAAGTGGTAGGATTTCTTTGTCTCTGGCTTTATGCTGGGCAGCCTGTCCCTCCCACAGTCACACTGAAAATGGCAGCTCTGCTGCCTTGTACTCCTGAGCCTCAACAGATGCTGTTCACACCACTCTGTCAGTCCTTTCATAACTCATTATAGACCAAACTGAAAATTGCTCAGGGTATCAGCATTCTGATGTATGATTATTTGCAAACAGCTGAATTTACCTGAGAGAGAAGTGTTTTTAAAATGAAGTTGAGGTTGACAGTATCTGTTGACAAATCAGGAGCAAAAAAGAAGCTTCATACTCTAGTTAGTGGTGGGGGGAAATAAGAGAGGGAAAGGCAACACTACTTTTGAAATACCCGGAATATCAGTTGTGGTAACACCCACTCAGCTTTAATCCCGTCCTTATGGCTAAGTCAGTTTCTTTCTTTCTCTACCTTTGGGCTGTGTCTAATGATGCAGTACAAGACATCTGGGGCCAAGAGAAGAGCGGAGCTGGCATGTCTGTATTAGTATGTATGGGTTGATCATCAGCTAAGAGTGATTTTGAAATTATTATCTTTGATATAAGATTCTTTCTAAAAGTTGAAAGAATGAAAGATATCCAGGAGTTTCATTCATCTTTCAATTAAAAATAATTAGAACTACATGCAAGCTAGTTCTATGCGAATTTGTAATATTCAGGGTAGCAACATATGACTGGTTCTGTAAAAGGTGGTATATTCTTCTTTGATTGACACATGGGTGTAATAAGTAAGATTACCTAGAGCTTCATTAAGAGACCTAGAAGTGTAAAAAACCAACAGTATCCTGATATTTCTAATGCGAGTAAATTGCCAGCCAGAAAAACAAGGTAAAAGGGAATGTGTCCCTGTAAATCAGTAAATATTTAACACCACAGTTCTGGCTTCTCCACAAAGTGGATCTGACTTGCCATCACCTCCTAAAGGAGAAAAACACTGCTTACAAAGAATATGCAAATATATTTATTCTTATTTTACATTTCTGCTGCTTATCCCAGTGTCCGTATTCCTCTGCATTCTCCATCTCAGTGTTTGCCTCTACCCTGGTTAGCTGTATCATCTGAGATTGATTCAGGTTTGATCTAAATTTGAAACAGAATAAAAAGGAAGCAGCAGCTCATGTGGTTCAGCAGACAGTAGCATGGCCTGTTAGCCCATCCTTCACTGCCCAGCATACGCCTGTGACTGGGACCAAAAAAGAGATATATTTTGTTGGAAGATATTTTCCAACCAGAACTTCCCAGTTCTTGGCCTGTTCCTGGCCTGGTTTCTTGCAGGAAGGTGAAACCAACCAAGCTGTGCTGCAGGTAATGCCGTTACCCTTGGCTGGCTTTCTGCTTTCCCGTCCCCAGCCCTAAAGAGGCTGTTGAGAAGTGGGGAGGTGAGAAGCAGTGGCTTTCAGTCTTTCTCTAGAAACCACTTGTGCAGGAGTTGAGACCGTGAGCCCTGAACAGTTTGTCTCACCTGCACAAAAAATGATAAAAAGATTACTCTCTAAAAAGTTAATCTCCATGAGGCACTGAAATGGCTTTATCTACGTTTCACTGGGGGAGGAGGGAGGGAAGACAAAAACCCCAAAGAAACTAAGCGCCAAGAAAAGAAAATATTTGCTATTTTGAAAACAAAAGGATGTCCTAATACCTCTGTGGGCTGAAGCCCAGCAGGTTTTCTTGTGACTGTGTGCTGGTGCATGTGGGAAAGCCCTGAACAGTGCTCTCCCGGGCATGGCTGTAACTCCCAAACCATTCTCTGCTCCTGACTGTGTCCTTCAAACTGCCTCAAATATAAAAGTGTGCAAAGCTTCAAAGTGTTGCTGTTGACAGAACCTGTTTATGCCTTCGGAAGCACACTTTGTAAAATATAAGTGCTTTCAGTGAGAGACTGTGATAAATAAAAACTCTACCAAAATCCAGGTCATTTGACGTTGTAGCAAAATGTAGTCTCCCTAATGACAACAGTGCTCCAGACGGGCATCTCTTCCAGAAGAAGCTGATGTCCATCGGCCTGCGGGACAGCTGGAAAATGGCAGAGAAACAGTGGCAAGTGCTGTATTTGCTTGGTTTCCTGTGGACTCTGAGTTTATCTAAGTTTTAGCACTTATGAGGGCAAGGAACAAATAATGGTGTTAATGTTGTTAAGTGCTGTACAAAACTCCCAGAAATCCTATCAGCTTTAATATCTACCTTCACTGTTGTTACATTAATGGATCTCCTTTGAATGAAGCCTCCACCCTCCGTCATTTCCAGTTCTGGCAGTAAAAGGCAAGAAATTCATTATGTACTTGTATTTGCTATTAACTGGCACAGCAGCTGTAAGAAATGCATTGCATTTATTTGGAAGTACCATGGAATAAGACTAAATTCAAAAGCAATCTCCAATAATGTTAAGGTGGTGCTATAGAACAGCTGAAACATTGAGTGAACAACCTTGATAACCCAATTGTTCATTGGCGCATAACTCATTTTGCTTCTGCTGAAAGAGAAATTCCTCAGGATTTTAAGGACTTGAGGTTTTTTGAAGCTGAGAACCAAACCAGAAGGGGCCAAACCCTCTCTTGACTCGTGTATTTGTTTAGATGAATTGGGTGCATTTTGGATTTATTATGGTACATTCTATAATGCTGTTGTAAAATAACCAGAAACGGGGAAATAAGAGAAATGGCTGTTAATGCAATTCCAGCAACACAGGAACACCATGTGCTTCTCTCTGGGCTCCCACAAATGTAATTTTTTAAATTCCTTTTACTCTATTTTATTCTATGCAGATCCCTGCATAGTCAGACATCCAGGCTCTCACCTTTCCAGGTTTTTATCAGCCATGTGTTAAGGCTGCAACAGCATACTGACAAATACACATTGGGTATTTTGTTCTTCCTTTAAAAAGGAAAGGCAGGTAGAGGCACTGCTTCCTTATCCTGTTCTGCTGTAGCTGTATGACTTGAAAATGTTGGTGTTTCTTACATTTAACATAGCTGTGTCCATGTGTCACAGCTGTTTGTGGTGTTTTAATTCACCTCCCTGCAAAACTACACAAAATAGCTGAGAAAGGAACCTGGTTCACAAAGAAGCATGTGTTCCGCCTCAGCTATAATAGCAACCTCAGTTACGTAATTGGAATAAATTGCCAGTAGCCCATGCATTGCACTAACTCATGCTCTTTGTGAGTCTCCATTGTCAAGCAGATAATGCTTTGTCTGATACTGAGTTTATCTTTCTCTTTGGGATGATCTAAAGTCTTTATAATAACAAAATTTTACCTATTTGAATTTGTTGGACATACCATTTATGTTGCAACTTTAGATTAATTCTGCTAGGCAGAATTTTTTTTTTCCTATCTTCTTATAACTGGAAAGCATTAGAACAGAGGAAAACTGTTACTCATTCCCTAACAAACAGAAAATA
This sequence comes from Dromococcyx pavoninus, assembly GCA_033558185.1. NCBI lineage: Eukaryota > Metazoa > Chordata > Aves > Cuculiformes > Neomorphidae > Dromococcyx > Dromococcyx pavoninus. The sequence goes on along the minus strand of JAUMJL010000524.1, from coordinate 3,066,278 downwards.
TACCACATGAATCCTTAATGCATGATGAATCATAAAAAATAGCTACACCTTCTCCTGTGGGTGATGTGTCATGAAACTTTAGGGATAGGCAGGAAACCTCTGGAGCACAAGCTGACTCTGTTGGATCCAGAGAGACACTGTGTCGAGCCCTGCAGCATACCCTGGGCAATCTGTGCCTGATGGCTTCTGGCTGGAGCACAAGAAGTAGGAGGGAGCTCTGCTCCGCTCCCAAATGAGGCACTTCTCCCCTGAGTTTCGGGCACTTGCCACCCACCCCTGGTGTTGATCACAGGAAGTTATGAGTGAGTTGTAAGCAATAAAATCTGCTTTGTACTTCCAAGAACTTTGCTTTATAGCCAAATTTGAGCACGAACGTTTTCAACTTTGACTTATGAGTTTGTTTCAGGCTGTCTTTAATGAGGTTTGTGTTACTGGAAAAGAAAAATATGTACACAGTGTAATACAAGGTCTGACATAAAAAACCCTGATACTTTACCTGTAACTCTTCTTATTTAACACATTAGGATATGATCACCTTCACAATCATTCCCTTCTGAGCTGGACCACAGCTGACACAATGCTGCCGATGTTCAAAGTAATTCTACAGATAATTTTCTGAGAGGCTGTATAGTATCTCCATCATTTGCTCTCACATCTTCTACTAAGAAAAAATGGGTTCTTCCCAGCACTGACTGAATCTTTGGGATCCCTTCACTGTCAGCCTCAGTCAATAACTGAAAAGTTGCTGTTGTGGATTTCTTCAGTTTCACAAGAAACTTGGTGTTCAATCTTTCACACCAACATTTCCTGACTGAGGGTATGAAAACGTCTCTATTTGAACCCATGTCCACTCGTATTGAGTGGTGCTATAAAGTTGAGCCTTGTCTCAGGTCAGAACATGTTCCATAACCATCTCTTTGTCTCTCTCCTCCTACTCTTGGCTCACAGTTCTATAACATTTCTTTGTCTCTCCCCTCCCACTCTTGGCTCCCAAGCTATAGGGTCAGTCTCAGGTTTTTTGTGTTGGACCTCATACAAAATTATTTTAGTGAACGTAAAAGATGGAAGTGTTTGTGCTTTTAAAGACCTGTTTAAGGACCAGCTCTTTGCTTTGTTCCACCCATAAGACAGTTGCAGGAGCCCCCTTTTGCAGACCTCTAGCCGTGCTGCTCTGAGACCCCTCAACACAGCCTGCCTAGAGGGAGCCCACAGTTGGATGATCCTGCGGGGCTGAGTCCTGCCTGCACTGTCACCCTTTCTGCTGCTCTTCCACTAATCTTTCAGGACAGCAGCAGAGTCTGGCTCTGGCCAGAGCAGGTCAGGGCATCTTCTGCTTCTCCTGGCACTCTGGGGAGTGCTCAGGAGACCAGTGGTGCTACTCAGAGTGGCTGGGGGCACGGGGGTGTGGTGAGACCAGTGCAAGGGCTGCCCCAGGGTGTGTTGGGGGCCCTGGCACAGAGAGGTGACAAGATCCATCCTCTAGTAGCTTTTATTTTCAGTGCAGGGTTCTGTCTTTAGATAAGCAGAATCATCAGTACCAGCGTATACTTCAGGTGATATGTATCAATATATACAGATAAATATATCTCAGTAGAGCACAAAGCATAACAGAAACAAATGGTGCTATAAATACACATTTACATCTGTCAGAAATCTATACTATATCTTACAAAAATAAAGGTATCACTAAAATGTTTCCACGTCTTGCTCAGCCTGTACACCGGAAGAGCTCTTCTATGGGTCACAACCCTGTCCTGTTCACCACAGATGGCATGGGGAGCATGGCCAGGTCCTTGCACCCCTGAATCACCCCTCTGTTTGAAGTCACCTTTCTTTCATTTTGTTCGCTGTGGATGCAGAATTTCACAAAAATCATCTTTTTTATTTCTGCATCCTAGTACTGTGTGTAGGTTGGTGTACACAACAGAGAGCAGGAAACCACCGCCATCTTCACGTTCTCTTGCAGGGGGCTCGTACGTACCAGGTCCCAACAAGAGGTCTCATTAACTCATTGCCCCTTGTTACTGTAATACACTTTGTCAGTCAAGATTTTTTTCCCTTTTTATAATGCATGCTCTGTTCCATGGTTTTCTGGTTGGAAACATTTTAAAAGCTTCACATTTGATTTCCATAAGTGCATGGGCACAGACTGTGTATTTTTTTAAACTTCAGAAGAGAACTTCATTTGTACAATATAAATAATCTTAAATAAGTATCTAAGAAAACTACCTATTTCTTGTAATCTTTAATAGATGCAGCTGCAGCATGGGATCAAACCACTGGGGTGCAGGGGAGTCAGATAAGCAGCACATTCCCTTATAAAACTCCTGCTGGCAAACTGAGATGTTCATAATGCCCTGTGCTGGGAATTTTATCTATCTGTAGTTTAATCAAGACTGTCCAATTTGAACATACCTGAACTGATTCTGAAGATTTTTGAAGAAAGACAAGTACTCAGCAGGTAGGACTTTTAGCCTGGGTAATGGCTAAGGGTAGGCACATAAGGAACACCTTCCTCCGGAGAAACCCGGTTCATTGATGCTGATCATTTCAGGTATTCCATCTGAGTACTAAAAACAGATTGGTAAGCATCTAAGCTAGAAGGGATGGAATGACTGGCTAAACAAATAAGAAATACAGATGGTCACTGGTTTATTCCTCAAGTAAAAATATCCTGTCAGTATTTTCCAGTGTTGGAGAACCCAAAACACTGTTTATGGCAGGTGTACTTGAATAAGGGGCTCTTCATGATAAATAGGTATAAAATTTCTGGTGTGGTTGTAGTGTCTGCTTGAATTCTCTGTGCCTGTTGAGTACAATGTCTGAGCTGCTAATGAATGTCCAGCCAAAAAAAGTAAAATGAAAACCCAGGTAATACTTGCAAATAAATATTATACCTAGGGAACTAGGAATACAAAGGTAAATTATGTATTTCATTAGAAGTAAATTAATAAACAATCAAATAACTTCGCACAATTTTTGTACTCTTGAAATACAGTTATAATTTTAAACATAAAATTCTATGAAAAAGTCTTGAGATTTTAGTGCTACCTTTATGTTAAAGAAGCAGAATATCTTTGTAGTGACACGAGACAGAACAAAGCACAATTACTGGTAATGTTTCAAAGTATTTTCATAATTACAGTAAAGCAACGATTAAAAGTCATATTTGAACAGTATGGTCATGAAGTGAACTTTTGTCTTGACTGACAGGTTTCCTGAAATTTTTTTTTTTTTTTTTTTTACATTTTAGCTTTGGGGCAGCTTTTGTGTCAAAATATTATGTATATAATCTAAAAATAGATTTCATCTTTGGTTTCAACCACAGCTCAGGAAGTCATGGAACATACATATTTTTAAATGAACATATTAACTTTAAAAGAATGAGCCCAGCTTCCCATCACTGTCACTTAACACAGTGGAAATTACTCCAACATAGCTGACTTGCTCTGCTTGGTTACCAGACCCACTGTGATTTCATATATGGGGCTGTGGGTAACCTTTATCCATCATACTGCTTAATTGCATTTGTGTAACCCCAAAGAGGCCGTAAAATAAGTGTGTGCATATGTAATCTACTGCATCTGTACCTATTGTTCTTAGAGGAAAATATATCTAAGTTTATCATAACATTCCAGTTTATTGTAATAAACCTGTTCTCCTGCTTTTAGGCTTGAGAGTGCTTAAGCATGGGACTGTTCCATCTGCGAAGGGAGAAAAAATGTCTCCACCACTCCAGAGGCAAGTAAGCAGCCACTGGCCAAAGGACCTGCACTGGAGTCATCAAGTGAGTGTCTTTAGTGAGTGAGTAAGTTGTGTTCTAACAATGATGACTGAACACCCCTAAGCAAACCAAAACATTTCAGCTTTACAGAAAGTAACTGAAAATATCAGTCCTTTGAAGGATTTGCAGGGAATGAAAGAGATAATGAGAAAACTCTCAGGATAACACTTAAAGAAGGCAGGAATTGTTGGATGCTCTATTATTTTCCCAGTCGAATATACTGTATATTGTAGCATGATATACTGCATCTACTATTAAAAAATGTAAACCATAAATCCCTCCCAAGTTGGATGATGCAAAGCTGATATGAGTACCAGTACTCTTAAAGTGGTGTTTATAGCTCTAGCTTGGAGACTTCCTTAGGCTACAAGTTTGCCTCTTCATTCTAGTTATTTATTGCTCTTTGATTTTGTGTGGTTTCATATGCTCTCCTGCTAGTCACAGGGTTTAAATTGATTCCTGGGAAAACAGAATAGGTCTTAAATAGGATTGAATTGCGCTTATGCTTTGTGCTTTGCGTCTCTGTCAGACTGGATTTTGTTCACAGATAGAGAGGAATAATGAAGTCAATTCATTATGGACAAAATTCTCCCAGTTCTCTGTGATGGATCTTAAGTCCAACACACTGCTTTTCAGAATGGGACTGTGCTTGAGGCCAGTGCAAATCAGAATAAAGGCTAAATTATTTCTGCAGCATTTTTGAATAGGGAGAACATGCAAACCCTGATGTAATCTTCTAACCTCCATTTGTGGAAGTACCTAGCGGCCACTCTTAGAAATAATCTGCTTTTCTTATCTAGGAAACAGCACGTTGGTATTAAATACTCCTCATGCAAAATTTCAAGTTCTAATGGCATCGTATTATTTACAATGTTACACTCAACATTTCCCAATAGGAGAAATGTCTTTTTTTTTTTCCCTTTACGTGTAAATCTCCCAGGAATAGATGTGAATATTTTAAAAGTGCTTGCAGGGTGTATTAGTTAATTGGTATGCCTTGCTATTTAATTCATGTCATATATGAGCTTCCTCATTTCTTTAAAGTAATAAAATGGCATAAGTTGTTAATGGTTAGAAATAGTAGCACAACACATACTTCTGTTACTTCCCCCTCTGTTTCAGCCAGTGAGACCAAACCTTTTTTTTCTGACTCTCAAGCAAGAAAAGGTAGATTATAGTACTTACAGGGTTTTAAATGTTGGCAACACTGTAAAACAAATGACATTTTGGTTCTATGCTAGTATATTATGAGTACTATCTTGCCTTTGAACAGCTATGTCATTGTTGCTTCATCAGGTGGATTCAGGAGAATAATTTCCCCAGCTCCTTAAGGTTTGTGGTCGCTCTGCAGCTGCGTGGCTGCTGCTTGTGTGGCAAGGGGCTTTGCCATTGTAGAACTGCATTTGCTGCACAGATCTCTCATTTCTAGGAGACTTTCTTCCACAGCCTTTGCAAACATGTCTGAGGAGGTTTCTTTACAGTCTTTAAAGCTTGAGATGCAGAATAAGATGTGCTCTGGCTGAGGGTTGTAACACGCCCCATAACCATTGGGAACAACAGGCCCGTAGCAGCAGAACATTTCTGTTGTAGTTGGAACCTGGTTGTGGGAGAAAGGTTAAGAAATGATGTCTGATTAATCAAGGCACAGGAAATCAGCTGGTTAGGAATGAAGAAAAAAAGATAAACAAGTGTTACAAATGCCGGTAACATGGTGAATCCCCTCGTAGAATATTGCTGCCTTCAGAAGTCCAGGCTTGGAGCCGACACTTGGAAGGTGAAGATGATCTCAGTATAGAATTAGGTTGCTCTGCTTATTGGCTGGTGTTTGAAAAATGGTATAAATTGAAGTGGATATAATGCATTTCCTTGCTCACTTTACACAGACCTTTAACAGTTATAAGCTTTGTTACTGATAGGGAATTTTTAAGGCTGTATGCAGTTCTGATACATAAAATTATGAAACGTAAAACTTCTCTAAGGTTTTTCTTTCTGAAGATTAAGTTAAGCTTCTAATGTGAAGACAGTAATCAATTCTAGGAAGCAGTATTATCCATTTCTAAGAATAATTTATAATTGTGATGTTGTATAAAAACATATTTTAATGCATCTAGGTGCTACATTTCTATTACACCTCAGTTCAATCATGGCATAACACAGGAGTGAAATGATTTCTTCTGCAGAAGATAAAAGATGTGTTAGAAATATGTATGTTTCAGACTTTGTGTGCATGGGCCTTCACAAGTGACATTTGGCTTTTTAATGGTGTAGAACAAGCCATTAGTCCTGCTAATAGAGCTATAGAATTGTCAGATAAATTTGCTGTGAAACAGCCGAAGGCTATAAAGCTATTCAGAAGCACTCTTTGCTCATGGATAGTTTCTTGGAGAATTTATGTAGTAGTATGTTGGTTACATTGACTCGTGTCTAAAAGCCTACAAACATTATGACAAGATCAAATTACTTATTAAGGTTTTATGCTGTAGCATAATATTATAAGTCTCTTTTGCTGCATAGTTTCAATCTGTGCAGTTAGGTTAATGTTTCAGTAAATGAATTTCTACATAGACTTCTTCTTTCATTAGGACTGCTACTATACGCAATGAAACATTTAATTTTTAGAATTTATGTCGTAAAGGTGTTTCCTTATTCAGAACATTAAATGTAGGAAATGTTGATTCTTAGGGTACCTTAGTATAGCTGCAAATAACTTTAAATCCCTAAATGTCAGTAAACATCTAAAATGCCTATAAATCCAAGATGCATGCCTACAGAGGCAGCAGTCTTACACTGAATAACTCAAGGTTCTTGAGGAGTTTAAAGACAGCTACTCTTAAGAACAAAATTTCCTCATGGCCCTTGGCTTTTTTTCCTTGAAATGGCAGCCAGAGATGGCCTGTGGCTGTACTGTCACTGGAGTAGAGAATTCCCACTAGAGATGTTGCTTTAGGAGGAGGAGAAGAAAAGGAATGGGAAGTTAGGTAGTTTGGGAAGTGAGGAAACACTGAGCCCTCATACAAATTTTACTAAGTTTGTTTGTGTGCATTTCCAGAATTTCCAGGAAGGGCTCTGGATGTTGCAAGGGAACTGATTAACTTCAGTTAGCATTTACTGTGCTGATCTTGTGGAACAAACCAAAACTGGATCAAAAATCTGGAGACTCTTGCGGGTTTCTTGAGGGTATCAGTGTTTTGGGTTTTTCCTCCCTTTTCTATATGTTGTTCTCACTGTGAGCTACAATCAGCCTTTGCTTAGCAAGACTATCAAACAGGATGAACTCACCTGGCTGGTCGAGAGGATGAATCGATTACTTGTCAAATATGTCTCATCTGTAAATATCTCTGGCAGTTCCTTGAAGCGTTCCCGTGCCACCTCTCTGAGCCCTAGCAGGTGATTGTCTATTGCCATTCCAGTAATAGCCTGTGTATAACACGAGAAGACACCAGAATTTAACTGAGTATGGAGACATTTTCTTGACTGTTACTGCCTTGTTTTATGGTCAATTGATGAGGGTTTTTTTGTGGTTGTGATGCCTGTAATGTTCAGATATTACTCTGAGTATGTACTTCGCCGCTGACCAGTAATTAGAAATCCATACAGTGTTCTGAAGATGTAAAAATTAGGAAGGAGATGGTCTTGAGATGTTTTATGTGTTGGCGTTATTTTTCTGGGTTTTTTGTTTAGTATCTCTGAAATGAATATCATGGGCTGGGCTTCCACAGCTGCTGAGGGAGGAGCATATGGAACACCAGAAATCTCTAAGAATTTCTTGTGTATCTCTTGGATTATTTCTTAAGATAGGAAGCTCCAAAGCACCTCCAAATTGAAACAAATTAATCTTTCATTCCCTTGCTGCCCATGTCTCACTCTGGCAGGTAAAGCATGTGTCATTCCATAGAGCTTAATTCCAAAGATCTGGTAGATGTCTGCAACAGATTGAACAGTGATCACAGAATAAGAGTTAGGTTTGCCAGTAATCTATCACAGGTCTACTGTCATAGCCCACCACTTGAGAAGACTGGAGTTAGGGACACAGAAGCTTTCTCAGTTTCATTCGCTGCCCAAATACCTCCATTTCCTCCCTCCCTCTCTGTGCTGACCTCATTGCAGAGCTCTGTTATCTCAGGGGAAGCCCATACTTTAGCCCTCACTCTAAAGAGGCAATATGAAAAAGTAAGTGTAGGACAGTGTAGGTAGACAGTGCCATACTCCAGGTACCATGAGTCTAGAATCAAATTAAACAGGGTCTAATGAAGGAGAATAACGTACTTGAAAAGGAAGAGACCTAGAGCAGCGTACTTGTCATCCGACTTGCCTGTGTCATCATCATCCCCAGCACAGAACCAGAAGTTGTTGCCCCCAAACCCTTCTCCTGAACGTCCCCAGTGTCCTCTCCTGTCTCACAGTTATAGGTGAGGCAATTGGCAGTGTGTACAGTGGCTGAACAGTAGCAGGAGGGGCACGCTGGTGGCCAGCTGGCCAGCTCGTAGGAACTGCTGCCCAGCCTGCAGTGAGACCTTCTGCCACAGGCTTGCTGTGCTTGGGTTTCTCTGCTCTATTCAGCTATCTAATGCCTTAAGGAATTTGTTAGATTTAAGATCTTCTCACTGCTAACAAACGTGATTGAATCAGTAACGGGAGGTGGGCAGAAAAGGAAGTTAGTTCTGTTTATTTAGGAAATCAAATCAAGATTTATTCCAACCAGGCTGGAATTCCCTCAGATTAATATGTGCATTTCACATCTCACAGTCTAGATTAAATCCAGCTATTTTAACACCGATTATGAGGACTGAGGTGAAGTCACATAAGAAAGGAATGCTGAATAAAACACATTGTATTACACTGAGAGCAGAACCCGTATCCCCTTGTCCTGAGGAAGATACCTGAGAGAAGGCAGGGTTTAAAAAAAGCACAAACTTGGCTTTGTTCTTAAGAGGAGAGTCATTTTAACTACTACTAAGTCCCTGAAGGAGTGGGCTGGGAGTGTGAAATCCTGTTTGGTTTATTAAGGAGTCGGCACCATTAGTATAAGGGCTACTAGTTCTTCAGCCCAGATGGAGCAAGGGTGTTTGTAAAAAAGCAGCGTACATCAGGGCAACAGTTACATTGTTTTCCCGTAGAGAGAAACTGGCTTGATAATCAAAGGAAATATTTTGCTATCACACAAGATTTATAAGGCTGTTAGCAATGACATTTTTGCAACATAGATCAATGTCATGTCTGAAGAAAGGCCGAGACAGGCTAACGAAATAAACTGTGAGTCAATGCATAGGAAAAAACTGTGCTAAATTGAATTTTAGAGTCCACATTTAAGATACCAATGCTACTAGTAAGCCCTAACAAGGGGAAATAAAATCATTAAATTGCTTTTTGTTTTATGAAGTAGATTTTTTTTTTGTTTTTCTTAGGAGCTATTACATTTCAGTCTGTTACACATTATTTAGTCAGACCATGTAAGTCTTGCCCTTAGTTTAAAGGCACAACAATTACATTCCACTTCTCTGAGAAAGAAAGGGGAGCTTGATGAGTGGAAATACCTGGAAACCTCAAGTTTAAAGAGAAATTCATTTTCTAATGGCAATTTTAATTTTTTCCCATGAGCTACACTGGAGGCTGAATTTTATAGAGATTTCTGGAACTGAAATTTTATGGAAATTTTTTCTTTTTTTTTTTAAGAGATCATAGAATCATAGCATGCTTTTTGTTGGAATGGACTTATACAGGTCATGTAGTCCAGCCCCCCTGCAGGAGCAGGGACATCTTTAGCTTGATTAGATTGCTCAGAGGCCCGTCCAACCTGACCTTGAATGTCTCCATGGATGGGGCCTCCACTACGTTCCCTGGCAACCCATTCCAGTGTTTCACCATCCTCATTGTAAAAAGTTTCTTCCTCATATCCAGTCTAAATCTATCCTCCCCCTTAGTGTAAAACCATTATGCCTTGTCCTGTCACAACAGGTGTTCCTAAAGAGTCTGTCTTCATCTCTCTTGTAACCCTCTTTCTGTACTGAAAGGCTGCTATAAGTTCTCCCCAGAGCCTTCTCTTCTCCAGGATGAGCAACCCCAACTCTCTCAGCCTTTCCTCGTAGCAGAGGTGCTCCAGCCCTCAGATCATTTTTGTGGCGTCCTCTGCACCCATTCCAATAGCTCCATGTCATTCCTGTGCTGAGGGCCCCAGAGCTGGGCACAGGATTACAAGTGAGGTCTCATCAGAGCCAACTGAGTGGCTAATGCCGTTGGTTGTGATCTAGCTCACCTACAGTATGTTGTGCTCATTGGGAGGCTGCCCTGAGGTGGCTCAGGTGAGGCAGTGCCCTGAAGTAAGGCTTGCCTCTGCTTTAGAGGTGATGTGGAGTCTCAGCTCCGGAGACGTGGGCTCCCAGCACAAAACTGAAAACACAAACCTGTTTTTCTTTCCTGATTCTTTTGTTTCACAGTCTTAGGAACAAATCCTGCTCAAAAGCAGCACTTCTCGTCTCCAGTGCTCTGAGTATACCTTTGAAAACACTGCTGGAAATGAATGATTTCTTGGCTATTGTGAGTATTTAAACAATAATCAGCAAGGTGGGTTTGTTGGGAAATGATCTGAAGCAAAAACATGGGTAACAAATTCACTCAATACGGCTGTTTTTTAACATTTGTTAATTTCATGAGTAGTTTGACTAACCTGTTTATAGAGTAAGTCTATGCTTTTTCTTCGCACAGCAGGGTGTTGAGTGTTATGAAGGGTTAATTGTCTCATTTTTAATCAACAGAAAGTCGTATTTGATACTAAACTGATTTCTTTGCTGGAGGGCATCTCTCCCCTTCGTTAGACAATGCATTCAGGTCTTTACAAGAGAACTTACTATAATCATTCCCTCATTGTTAATGACCTTTATTAGAAATGGCACTTTGGAATACCAGAACACACTTTCCAGAATACCAGTCTGTCTGAGGATCAGGTCCCAGATACAGACCTCTTTCCTATAGGGAAGAGAAACATAAGAAACCCTATAAATGGTTATGTAGTTCATTTTTTTGGTGGGGGGGTCAGGGGGGAGTAGGCAAGTTCCTGATGTGTACATCTGTCTTGAACTTCTCTGTAACATTACAGTTTATGGGTCTAAATACCTGTAAATTTAGGGGATCTGGGTTTTGCTGTTGGAGTTTTATTTGTCAGGCAGATTACATAGCAGTTAAGTTGGTTGCTTTTAAGCCTTTGCTTGTTTCTTGTCCTGATAAGGATCTCTGCTGTCCATTTGCTGTACCCCATTGTCACTTTTCTTGCTATATTCATGGCTAACATTTCATATTTCACAGAGCACACAGAATAAAGGCTTATTTCATCTGGCTATTGTTCTCCTTTGCAAATCTTTCCATATATATATATATATATAAAATCCCTTTATTCAACTTTGATTGAAAGTTCTTTAAGGTGGAAGACATTTTTTAATTGTTAATTCGTGTAACAGCAAGCTTAGTGGAATCCTGACTTGTGGCTGGTACTCCTAAGTATGACACAGATACAAATCATAAATGTTTCACAGATGCACATTTCCTGGGCATATATTGAATACAGTGTCATTCTCCATGGCAGTTCTAGATAAGAAATTTTATGACCAAGAGTGATGCCACTTATGTCTAATGCAAAATTTCGCTATTATGCTTCCCAGGAAGCATTTTTAAGGTGAGATTAGTTAAATATGGCTATGTGGAGGGTGTTTGTGTCATTAGAAATTTTCATCAATGTGACCTGGCAGATACTTTCCTATTTAGAGACGACTACGTTTGCTGGTGCTTAAATAGTTAATGATTATATCTTCATATTTTCTTAAAAGTAACTAGTCTTTATTCAGACAAAGCAGTGTTTTCTTACCAGAAGAGTGTAATTAGTCTGAGCTGCAATTGCATCCTTAAATCTCTGCATCTTCTCAGAATCCTGTTGGAGGAATCGAAATATATCTGTTAGTGAATAAACTCTCAGAGAAATAGCATCTTCCATCAATTAAACAGCAGCCAAACAGCAAGCACTCTCAAATATCCTTTCCTTACATCTGTCTCAGGTGTAAGTACTCTTTAGAAATTAAAAGGTAGAGCCTGGATGTGCAGCTTTTGAATGGGTTTATCGGTGTTGCTTTGTTTGAAGTCAAGGGAAGACTTGCAGTTCCCTTGGTGGATTCCTTCCACAGGTTTTGGGGGTGTAGATTATTACTAATTCGAATTGCTCCATTTGAAGTAGGGAAAATGATTGCCTAGTGAAATTCAGTGTTTTCTAAATGGTCAGGCAGTACATCCTCTCCAGAACGGTTTATCTGGACAATGAGAGTGATATTAATGAAAGCCATTACTGATATTTTGCTAACCAGTCAAAAAATTACTCCCCTATGTGAGAGTGCATCTAGAAATTTCCAAGGCTGCTCTGCCCTCCACAGATGCCTCACATTTCAAATAACAAGCTAGTAAATTTTGACTCCTGTCAAATGGCAGCCTTTTATATTAAGGGAAGGATCCGAAGAAGAACTGTCCTGCTGTATATCAAGTCCGACACCGCAACTTTGGGAGACCCTGAAGCAGCCAGAAATGACCAGGTCTCCAGATAAACAGGGAACCTTCAGCTCCTGTGGACGATGGATGATCTTTTGAACAAAGAATTCATTTTAGAAGCAATTCAAGGCCACCATCAGGGACCTTCAAAGCAGATAGCCTGATATTTTTTCATGGGGCTGGAGTTAGGCCTTAATTTCATTACACAGATTAAATTACCAAATGCAGTCTTTAAATCTGACTAATTTACAGCTATTCAGGCAATCTCTGCAGTGTCAATTGCCATTTCTTTTACAGCAAGTGTCAAATGCATGAGATATTTCTCCTGGTAGAGAATCAATCCAACTCAATCCATCTTTGGTGACTGTTCAAGCTATCGTCTGAAGATCATTTTTATTAACATCAGACAGAAATTTCTCCCTATTTGGCACTGCCAAGGCATGCAATATAAAGATTTGAGGGCTAAGACTGAGCTCATTCTAGACCTGTGTGGCATTCTTTTGCTTGCTTGTGCGAAGCAATACAGTTTAGGGTACTGTGAAGGGTGGGCACAGTCTCAGATTTGGGTAGAATTGTTAGAGGGAACAAGAAGGATCTGGTAAAAAAAGGTGCCAGGAGCAGGTTGGCTCCCCTTAGGAGTGCAGTCAGTCTGTAGCAATGTGTATTGGGACTGGAGTGATGCTGAGCACCCAAACGTGGAGGGGAAGGTGTCCACAGATGACAGCAGCTTCTAATGAAATACAATTAAGAACAATGTTGTCAGACAGAGCACAGATGGCAAATAACAACAGCCTCTTCTTGTCTACTATATGGTAATTGATATTATGTGTAATAGAATGACCATAATATGCCTTGGATTACCTACTCAGTGTATGGAAGTACTTCAGATATTCTTTGAGTTACCATTTTAATATCACGAGCAAAGTTCTTGGCATCGTAACCTTAAGGAAACTGAAGAAGCAGTGGAGGAACAGAGCACTTCTCTGGGCAAATTTTCTTCATCCTCTGGGACATTAGATCTTGGGTTATAATATTCTATTAATTTACACTTAATATATGGCCTAACCATATTTCTAGCAATGCCATGCCATATTCTAAAGAACAGCCATGTGGGATGCTGCCACTGGAGTGGACTTACTGTGAAAAATAATCTATAATGTGGCAGTGTTTTGCGTCTAAACAGCCACCTGGAAAATCCCAGTACAGCAGCGAAGTGCAGTGGGTGGAAATGGCACACAGAGAGACGTTGAGGGAGGCTCTCCAGGGATGGCAGGAGGGACAGTGCACAAAGCTGTTTGTGCAGCTATAGTCTCGGCTCTCAGCTGTACCTCTGTATCCCCATCTACTGCGTAGAGTACTCATGCTTCTGGCAAACAGATGGTGGTGTCTCAAAGAAAGGCAATTCATTTTTTCTTTTGTGCAGAATGATGTCAGGACAGTTTGCAGAATTGTTTTATTCGCTTGATGAAGTTTTTTCATCATGAACATTCAGCCCCCTTGAGGATCCTATAAAACTAACTCTATTTGGTAGAAGCATACCTTTAAAACTGAAAAGATTAGCCAGGAAATATCCTATTTATCCAGAAATCAAAACATGTGAGTTCTATCACTTCACACACTGTAGTACACAGCAGAGCTATCTACTGCAGGGGACCTACCAGGCAGTTCCCCTGATGTGGCACTACAATGATCCTGAACTTTGCATGTTCAGCCTAGATCTCTCCAGGGACCAGAATTTAGATCTGAAGACTGATCATCCAGAAGACGGTGCTAAATCTAAAATCAGATATTTCCTTTCTTATAATGTCATGTTTAGGCACCTGTGAATATTTTGGATGCTTAAATAAAAATAAGGAAATATTTACATTTAGCTTAATGGCTGGTTTGTACAAAAAGAAAAATCCTGTAAGGCTTTTGACCCTGCTCTATACCTTTGTGTTCTCAGTTAACAGTTAAAAAGCAAAGGAATGGGGACCATGAATGTATTATTTGCTTAGTGTTTTGCCAAAGAAGACAGAGGGAGTCAGACCAACTTACTGATAGAGCTGTCTTGTCATCAATCATTGCTTTTACAAAAGCAAATGCTTCTGAGGTAGCAGATCTAATATTGTCGACTCTACCCTCATCAAATCGGCGTATGGAAGCACTTTCATAGGTAGGGACAAGTCTCCCATGGCATCTGAGAGAACGAAGAAAGAAAAACAAAGAATAATTGTTTTCAAAGAGTCACAAAGAGTAAAAGAAATATAGGCTTGGTACATTTTATTGTTTCAGCCAGGATTTTATTTTTTGCATGGTATTCATCTTAATGTTGATGGAATTCTACAAGAAATTTAAAAAAGATGGATGCTCACTCCTTTCTAATATGAGGAGCTGCATACAGCTGTATACATTTTAGTTATGCATTGCCAGTAAAAAATGACTTGCTGTGTACAAACAAGGCTCATAAAACTAAAATTTACTGGAAGATCTCAAGGAATGTTTTATTTGTACTGCATCATAAAATAATTGTGTAATTAATCATTTACTTATAAGCGTGAAATATGTTTTATTTAAAACAGGAAAAAAATGGACTCTGTGTGTGAATGAAAAAATAGATAAATAAAGGGCAAAAGAGCTATTTTGGAGATTGTCAGCTGGAATGAAAGCCCACATAGCAAATATCAGAGAGTGAAGACTATTTTTTAATTTGGGTCCAGGTATATAGTTACCATTCCTTGCTTCAGGAGATTTGCTGTGCCTTCCAGTTGAAGCAGGGATCTCAGAACATACCTGCCCCTAAGGTTTTTGTTGCATACATGGGATTTTTACTATGGCTGGGACCCAGATTAATATCTTGGCCCAAGTCATTGTTAGAGTTTGATAAATGGAATACACAAAATGGACTTGTAACAGACATTAATGGAGTACACAAAATGTGTTGGGCATCGCTGGTTCTGCCCAGGTAAAGACCACTTCAGGATTTAATTTGACATGGTAATGAATTATCTGTGTAATAAGCTGTTCTGCAGGAAATTGATCTCTAGCCTGGAACGTTAGCAGTTCTGACAACAGAAAGGAGCTTTTAACTTTGATAATACCATGGAAATTAGAGGATATTATCAAATCTCAGAATGCCTATGAAGAAGGAAACAGTAATAGTTGCAATCCTGTGGAGGTCTCTGACCTGATACTCTGCTGTAGTGTTTTTCCCTGTGGATGATTTTCCTGCTGTGGTGCAGGGGATTAATATGATGGTGACCTATGGGTTATTGCCATAGGTTCCTCCCAAGTTACCCACAGGGGCAAGGGAAAGTTTCTGCCCCAGGAACGTGGACTCCCTGGCTGCTTCTGCTGCTGTAGGTAGTCTGTTTCTCTATGCCAAGCGCTGTGGGGAGGGTGCTGGCTGGGAACTGCAGGTTTTGGGAAAACAGGTGGGA
Organism: Dromococcyx pavoninus; assembly: GCA_033558185.1. Taxonomy (NCBI): domain Eukaryota; kingdom Metazoa; phylum Chordata; class Aves; order Cuculiformes; family Neomorphidae; genus Dromococcyx; species Dromococcyx pavoninus. The sequence goes on along the minus strand of JAUMJL010000524.1, from coordinate 3,050,552 downwards.
AGGCAGAGCAAGGAGAAGGAAAACGAACGAGGGAAAGGAGTCCTGATTCTCAGAACCAGTGGCAGCTCCTATCTTGTCTGAACTACAGTCATTAGGCAAGATGAGTCATTTCCATGCAGGAGATATTTGTTTGGGTGCTGAGGAAAAACTGGACTGTCTTTATAAAAACCAAATTGTGAATCTCTTCTTGTGCTTCCATGTTCCTATGATTGGAATTAAATTTACCTGTAAAATGCCAGCTGAAGTGCTACTTGAATGTAGGCATCTGGACTAATCTTTTGTTTCTTAATAAATTCCTTTCCGTAGGTTTCAAACTTGTAGGCAATAAAGTCCAGATTTTTTACTATCCTGGAAAAAAAGCAGAGGCAGTTACTGTGGGAGAAGATGCAAAAATTTCATGTTCTTTTTACAAATAAAACCCAGGGATCATTTTCTGCTTGTTCCCACTCAGAGGTGAGTGAGGCTCCTGCTCTGCAGACTGTCCTGGCCTTTGGCAACTTGTTCCTAGACAGCAGCTTTTATTCATACAGGTTATAGACTGGGCTTGTTATCTGTAGCCTTAACATGAGCTCTGGCACTCGGTCATTCTGTTCGTTTAAGTAAAATGCCTCTTTTTAAAAAAAAAACTCTACTGATTTCAGTCCTGAAACCTAAGCCAGAGCCTCCTTTGTGCCCCTGCCCATGGCAGGGGAGTTGGAAATGGATAATCTTCAAGGTCCCTTCCAATCCAGTCTGTGATTCTATGATGATTCAATGTTCTTGGCAAATTTCTGCAAGATTTACTGCCAAGAGAAATTGGTGGATTTAAAACCTGACAAAGGCTGTAAACTCCTTGTAATCTTCAATTTAGAGGACTACAGATTTTATTTATAAACAAAAAGGAATTATTCTGCATCCTGAATGTTTTCATGCTCTCACATATGCTTTTAGCCACATTGAGGTCTCATCTAATGCAATTGCACTGGACATGCTCACAGCTGATCCTACAGACAATGTGTTAATTCTCTGCAGAGATCACGGGTCTGATCGTTGAAATGAAATAATTTAAAAAAAAAAAATCTCTCATTGCCATCACCACCCCCAAGGATCATGCAAATCTTTTTATAGTCTAGAAACACAGTCAGAAGAATTAACCTTTGTAGGAGCAACGTGAATATAAACAAATTACATTCCTGAATTCAAATTTTTTATTCAAACCAGTTGTATTTGACTGTCCCATATATGTATCCCATTGCTCTGGCTTTGGCTGTAATCAGGTCAAACCCATAAAGTGCATCCACAAAACCAGAGGCCCTGCACTCTTTGCATCCCATGAAAACAGGACTCAACTATTTTTCTGATGATCTTTTGTTTTCCTAATATTGACATGGAAGGAAAACAAAAGTAATGCAATTTCTGAATACTGAGAAGTAGCTTCAGTCCACAAGAATGCGATCCTGCAAAGAGATCTAGGTATGTCCAGCTTGGGAGGACGAGGAAGAGCAGGGCAGGGAGAGCCCTGGAGGAGGAAACCCATGCCTGCTGGGTAGTGCCCAGCTTGCAGTCATTGTTGAGAAAAATGAGGCATCTGTTCTACCTTTGGAGTTTTTCTGCTGATGATGCCAAATGCCCCTGAATTTCGGGGTAACATTTCCATCTTAGTCTCCGTGGGGCAGGAAGCTCACTCACTGAATCAGCTCGGACTAATTTCTTGGAGCTTTCTTTCCTGTTAGTATGTGAGAGAAAAGTCATTAAGGTCACAGGAATGATCTATTTGTTACACACCACTTTTTAAGCTGTTATTAATAAATGACTGTTTTCCAGCTGTTGTATGGGTCTCTGGCTCTGTGCACCAGTGGGAATTTGGCACTGGCAGAGGCTTCCTGGGGATTGGAGTGCGTACAATATCTGTACTGAAAAGGCACTCACATGTGCTTGAGCAAATGTTCCGTGCACTGCACCAGCACGATGCCATCGAAAGGGGAATGTTCACACACAGTACCGCAGACTCCATCTCTTCCTACCACAAACTAAGGAAGGAAAAGAACAGGCGTGAGATATATAGGAAGTAAATCATGTTCTGTGTCAGTCACCCATGATGGCAAACTAACAAAAGATGTCATTCTCCTGTGGTTTACTTATTGCCTGTATCAGGAAGTTCTTGACTTGCAGATTAGCGAGTGACTTACAGATGGACCACGGGAGAGTTTCTTATCCTGTAAATGGCCTTGCACTGGATCCTTTTCATGCTGCTATTTTGGACTGAGCCCTGTGACAATGTCAATTTTAGAAATTCCCACTGGGGTTTGGGAATTGGATTAACATCTGCTTTATGGTAAAGAAAACCTGTCACTAGAAAAACAGGTTGGGGTTCTCCCTCCACATTTGGGAGAAATACAAATTCTATATCTGGGAAGACCCTTATGATCAGATTTTTTTACAAATATCAAATGAGCAAGATCTTCCTTATTTGATAGCTTTCTTGTAGCTTGTTCTGCTGTCCTGCTTCCTCTTTAACTTCTTTTTTTGTGGTGTTTTCTTAATTTTCCTCTTACTTGTCTTCATTCCTGATTTTATTGCGCACAGATGGTATAACTTGTGATACAACCTGCAGCACTGTAGTTTTGTGCTTGCCCCCATGCAGTTGGTTACTTCTGCGTCTCAAACAAACGCAGGTCTCTAGGACCAAACTGGAACTTCTATCACATCTGTCCTGTCCTTTTCCTGGACTTTTTTGTCCAACTTCTTTTGAAGTCTCTTTGGCTGGAGTTCTTGCACTCAGCTCACTCACTGCATTTGTATCATACATACGCATCCTATCTCCCTGGATCCCATGAGGTTTTCACAGAGTGTACATGTGATGCAGAAAGTTTAACTGGACATTTTCTGATGCCTTTCTGCAAAGTTGAAGAAGAACATGGAGAGAAAGAACAAGTCCTGCTGTGAGAATGGCTTCCTATATGATCTGTGTTTGTGTGAAAGGAAAAGGGATTTCTTTTTACCTAATTCCTCTTTGCCTTTGAACTACTTCTGGCCTGAATGCATGTGGACAAATGAAGGTCTCCCATATACTATGCAAATTTATTAGCTTTCTTCTCCCTTCTGAGAGTAAACAAAACAAAAATCTTGTTTATTCTCATCTGCTTGAAATGCTGCAACTAGTGTCCCTGCAAACAACAGAGGATTCTAAGCAAAGACAGATGGTTTGTTCTTGAAAAACACAGCATTGGAGTGTGGTAATAACGCCATTTGCAGTGGCATAAATCAGGAATGACTACTAAAATGTACTTGCACTGGAGTAAGTCAATGCAAGTGAAATTAGTTTACTGGTTTATCTTCACATGGCTGTTCTTCACATGGCTGTTATCTTCACATGGCAAGAGAGGTATCAGTCAGGAGGTTTTTACATTTTTCATGAGGTGTCAACATTGTTGACAGTTGGAGATTAATACATTACTTCAGCTTGTGTCTACTGAGAAATGCAAATATTACAGTGCAACACTTTCAAATCTGACGATCAAAATCTGATTGGGGAAAAAGGCTGGAGAAATCAATACTTCCAGGAAAGTCCCCAAAAGGATGTAATTAAATGAGTAAATAGTCTGTTGAGTGAGAACTTAATAATAACTTAAATCCATTTTAAATTAGAAGCAGGAGTATTTCTAGGATGTCAAGAAAATATGTGATAAAACAGAGAATGCCATTGTGCTTTTTTTTTTGTTCTAGGACGCTAGTCCAGCATTTTTATTTCATTTGATTGTAATCATATGCATACTGTTGTTTTTTTTTTTTTAAAAAATGAGACGTCTACCTACCTGCTTGGCTGTGTATCTGTCTACCTCCTCCAGTGTAAAGGGTAACATCTGGGAAGGTGAAAGTGTAACCTTTGTTGCAGAAGGCCCCCTCTGCTGCCAGCAAGAAACTGTGCTGTTCACACCAACCCTCAGCTGATGCTGACAACACCTTCCCCTCTTTCTCCCACTTAATTCTAAATGTTTTTTACCACGAGACCAACTGAAGTCCTTTGCCACATGCAAGTAGTATCATAGTACTGTAAGGTTTTTACCTGCATAGGTTTGTCATACCAGCGGTTGGCCCCGTTTTTATGGTAGCCTCCCCCATGCAGCAGTTGCAATGCCATGTTTGTGTCGTTGAGTTCCACTCCGCTTGGGCTGTCCAGGCACACCAGGCATATACACCGTTCAATCATGTCAAGAGAGTCACGGTTAGTGGAGTCTGGGGATAAAAGAGGGAAACGTTCACATTCTCTTACCTTTAGTGCAAGACTGGTTGGGGAACCCTGCTGCTGCGGAGGGCATTGAAGATCTGATCCTGACTCTGCAATGAGTTGGTGTCTACAGCGCGCTTTCGCCGGCAGAATATTTCCGTGCAAGAAAACCTTACACAGAGTATTCATTCATGTGTTATCTTTTGCAATATCTCTGTGTATCTTTCATATGACTCAGTAATATCCATTTCCTTTTTTTGCCTTTCATTTCCTGAAGTAATTATATTACAAAAGAGATCTATTTTACTCTTAAAGCCAGAAATGCTTACCTATTTTATATATAACTGTTACAGAGCAGACAGGTGGAACTGGCTCTCTTTCTCTGTTTTTCCCTGTCCTGTCACTCTTTCTTGCACAGGTGGACTACAAAGCCTGTTTTTACTTGCCCTCTGTGCTTTCCACTTTATTTATGGTGTATTTATGTGGGGGTTTTGTTGTCAGTTTCTTTAGCTCAGAAATATTATGAAGGTAAAGGATTGTTTGCTTCTGAGGGCCAGTCTGAGACATAGGAAATATTTCATTGTGAGCGTTTAATACAGCTCTGAATTGAAAGGATTAAAGTGTGGAACCTATAATAAGAATTTGTTCTAATCAAAAATATATAACGTAATTAATTGCTGTTAAATCGCTGTTAACAAGAACAAAGGAAAAAGAACTTTCAAACATCAACTTTAAATTCCTTCCATTCTTAACCTATCAGCTTTTATGTGCTATTTTGCTAGATTTTAGTGAAAAAAATCTTGATTTCTGAATATTCTTATCTAAAAGTATCAATTGAGATTGAACAAAACCTGCACTTCTGTGCTAAATTCAACAAAACTGTACTCAATTCAGGAGATGATTTTAGCTGGAAGAATGGAAAAAATATTTAAAATTAAACAATTCTGATTAGCATTTGAAATATGGAGCCATTTCAAAATGTGCGTGTTTTTAGTATTTACAAATATGACAAGTAGCTTGATCTTCTGAAAGAAGAGTATTTTTCAAAGTAAGAAACAATGTAACTTCCCAAAATGAGTAACAGTGGTTAGTGAAGTGCTAGATGCTTGCTTGCCGTCATCCAGGTTCATCCTCCAGATGATATGTAGTGAAAAAAGAGCTCAAATATGCAAGAAATGAAAAGGTGTCAAGAGAAGGAGAGGTAAGTGATAGCGGTGGCTGAGAAGGAAGAGGGGGAGCTGTGTCCTCTTGTAAGTTATGGTAAAGTTCTCTCTCTGTCTGTCTGGTGGCTCTTGTGAGGGAGTGTTGGCAGCTGTATGTCCGAGTGACAGAGGCGGCTAGCCTGGCTTCTTATAGTCTGCATGGGGAGCTGATGGAGCACAGAGTGTGTTCTCTTCCCTTGCCCAGAGAAGCAGGGTCTTAGAGGAGGCACCTGGCATTCCAGCCAGTTTCTACAAGGATTTGAGCCAGGAGATTGGAATTGATGAGGCATACAGATGGGTTGAGCTCTCTGCCAGTGGTCTGTGTTGCGCTACAACGTGTGAAACACTGATGTCCCTATGAATTGTCTTCAAAAGCATTCAGAAGGTTCATAAGGGAGAAAACATCTCCCTGTCCTCTCAGTTGTAAAGCTCTTCTAGCATCTGACACTTCCAGGGCTGACTGTAGTTGTGGTATTTATTCCATTGATGGTCTGGGTACATTAGTGCAAAAGCTGAAAAGATCCTCGTGAATGGAAGCTGCCCCATATACATCAGCTGCTGGTATTTGCAAACAGGTACCTTCAAGGAAAACCTGCTTGGACAGTGATTTACAAACTACTCACAGCTTGCTCAGTGTTCTGTTTTATGTTGTCTGATAGGTTTATATCTATTTCATTGTGGCTGCTGCCCACACATCTTTAACAGATAGGAAGCCCTTATTCTGACACATGGCTTCAGGGTATCTTGCATCTGGGCATCAGAGTGAATAAAATTAAGCTCTGCTAGAAATAGAAAAGTAGGGGAAAGACGCCCTTACAGAAAGCAATAGACATGTCCAGAGAGCTGATAAAAAATTATCACATAAAGCAGGCAATGAATTGCACAAGAACTCATGAACCATGACTTGAGATTGAAAATAAATATTTCCAGAAAGAGCTGAAACAGAGAAGTATGAAAACAGGCCTAAAGCCCTGAAAGATGTTTCTTGCCCTTCTTCCTTTCTAAGGCATAAATTGCATTGAATCAGTCACTCAGCTTTCAGGTAGTTGGGCGATTTGGCTTTTATTTTAAAATGAAAATATGAGAAGATAATTCTCAATCGAATTCAGATGTGGTATGCGTGGGACAGCAGCCCCCAAAGGAGTAAGAGTTCACCACCTGTACCTAGAAGTGTGAGTTGGTTCTGCAACCTGAATGCAGTGAAAATACTGCAAGTGTTTATAAATCAGTGATGGATGGATTTACTACAATTTGTTTGAAATTTTATCACCTAGAAGACCTGTCCTCTGCTTGTGAGTCTGGGAGGACCCATCTCCTTCATAACCTCTGCAAAGCACTGAATAGGTCTTCTCCGACCCAAAGCATCCTCTGTTTCCCTGCCCAGTACAGGACAGCTGTGCAGTGACACTTTCCACCTCACACTTCTTCACTAGAGGCTTTTCTTTTCCTCTGTTTGTTGTTGTTGCATTAACATTTCACCACAGATAAAAAATAAAAAAGTGCTGTTAATAATCACATATCCATGAGTAAGAACAATGGATTATATTGTATAGAGGAGCTGCGCTAATTATGAGGGGTCTAAAATGGGATTCCTGCTCAGATTAGAGATTGCTGCTGTAATATTTGCTAATGCAGAACTTGGGTTTTTTTCAGCTGCATAACTGAGTTGGCTTAATTCCTCATTAAAATGAATATTTTGGCAAATTCCAGGCACTGTAGAGATGGTTCTACTGTTTTTTGTTGATTTATCTTCTTTTCTTTAGGATAACGGCCAGGATTCTGTGTGTGTGTGTTTATCTATATAAAGTTCTTATAAGCACAGATAATCTCGAATAAAAAGGAAAGATCTTTCTTGGGATTGTAAACATATTTTGAGATGATTTGGCACTTTTGTACATTCCATGGCATTGGTAAACCAGCAATACTTTCTGTAGCATTGCTCCACTGAGAATAAAGACATAAGTTAACATTTTTGTCAGGAGAGAATACCTAAGCCATCAAAAATGGCTAAAAAGAGGGTGTTTACATCACTTAGCTTCAGGGTAAAATATATAAGTTATGAAGTGGTAGAGTTGACTAAGGACGCCCTTTATTTTCAGCTGTTTCAGGCATTTGAGTTCAGAATCCAAGAGAGATAGATCCTGCCCATTGTTGGAAGAGAGAGAAAGAGCTACCCCCAGATGATCATTGTTGTCATCTTTTCCTAGACAGTTACTTAAGACTTAGATATGTCAACCCTAGTACTTTCTATTTTTCTCCTTTGACTAGAGAGAACTCACAGGTAGATTCTATGGGTGTTTCAGTTGTAGATGTCTTTGTTAGATGAGATGAAAAATGTCTAATAGCTGCCAAAAGCATCATTCCTATTGATACAAAATGGATGTGAAGAAAGAGACAAATCACGAAAACTGATGAAATATAATTTATGTGATGCAAAACAGAGAATGGAATAGTGTAACACTTAAACATACACAGCCAGAGGGTCAAACCATACCAGTTTCTTTCCTGGTAACACACATCTAAACTCTGACAGATATCGAGCTTCCTTCTGCTAGAAAAATTCAGCAGTGAGGTTGCACGTTCAGTCCTGTACTCACTGTAATGTTCACTCCCAGCAAAGGAAAGGCAATGATGGTGAGGAGGAAGAGGAGGAAGATGATGAAGAAGAGGAAGCTGGGAATGCTGCTGCTAACCTTTCATAAGGATGGTCCTGGCCTCTGCCCACTCTGTTCTTCCATCTGTTGTCAGCAGGCCAATTGGAGGCAGCATTTCCTCTTCATTCTCTGCCATTTTGGCTATCTTTCGTAACTGAGTGAAAAGATCTCCCTCACTGAGACGACGGAAATTAATGACAACATCCAAAACAAAAAACTGCAAAAAAATTAGAGAAGTCAGCAGAAAAGTCACGAATGATTCGGACCCTTCCTGGTCCAACAATTTGCTTTCGCCTGCTGAGATGCTGAAGTCCTGCCTGGAGAGCCAGGCCTGCAGGAAACGGAACACAAAACAACTGATGACTGGCCTAGGGCTCACTCCTCATTTCTTTTTACACCAGTGTAATGCTAGTTACTATAGTGGACTTACACTGAATGTTGAGCTCAAATAAAACATATGTTATTTGAATAAGCTTAAAAAAAACCTGAAGAGATAAAATCAAGAAGTATATAAATAATCTCCATGGTATTATTTGTTTAAAAATGTCCTAGAGGATCTAAAGAACTTCCCATTGAGGTGAAGAACAGGACTTCCTGGAAAAGGCACCGCTGGGGTCATGGAATCATAGAATCTCATGGTTGGAAAAGACCTTTGAGATCACCGAGTCCAACCGTACCTGTCCACTACTAAACCATATTCCTGAGCACCTTGTCCACCTATCTTTTAAATCCCTCCAGGGATGGTGACTCCACCACTTCCCCAGGTAGCTGTGCCAGTGCCTGAGAACCCTTCCAGTGAAGAAATATTTCGTAATATCTAAATTGAAGATCCCCTGGCACAACTTGAGCCCAAGGGGGCCTGCAGGCACAGCTCCAGTACTGCAAATAGTTGAGCTGGGCTATAAAGAATTCTGCCCAGCCAATACACTTTGATGCTTGACAGCATCTATTGACTGGGGCAGATTCATTCTAAGGCTTCTGTATTTCTGCCTGACCCTGGGCTAATTCTTCAGGCATAGCTTACACTCCCTGCAAGGGCCGGTAGTGTACATGCCGTGTACTGTGTACTTGACTGTCAAAAGAAGAGCATTTCCAGCAAATGCACTCTAATAAGATATATTTTCCTCTGTGGTTTCTTCTCTGTTTAATAAACATTTTTGTTTGAGTGAGAAAGCAAATGAATTCTGCCACTTTCTGTCTTTCTGCATCACTGTACTTGGAACATAACATGGGCTAAGGACAAAACTGCTGCAGAAGCATCTTTTGGAAATATTGACAGTGAATGCTTGATAAGAAGTGAGCTCATACTAATTGTGTTTCTGAACAGTGATTAGATTAGGCTCTTCTTGAGTGAATTTAAGCAAACTAAGAAATATAGAAAGGTATGAAAAAAGAACCCTCATTTACCTGATTGTTACAAGCAACAATGATGTGCTCTGGTTCTGGCATTACACTGCTTTTCTGGGCCACGAGGGTATCTTTGGTATGTCCTGGAAGGCGATAGGAAGAAAAGAGTCCATAGTATTGCTTCATACAGAGAGGATGACCAGACAGCTGTCCACGAGCAAAATCAACAGGTAAAGCATGGCTGGAGAGAGAGAGGGAGAAAAACAAAGCCAGAGGAAGAGAGGGGAGAGAGAGACAGAAAGGAAAAGAAATCTAATCTGTCCTTTGTTCTGTTACAATTAGATCAGGTATAACACAAATTGAATAATAAAGCGAGATTACAGTATAAGGGAAATAAATGAATTCCCATACCAATTTTAAATATATCTTTCCTGGCAGCTTCGTGCATATTCATTAAGCAATTGCGTTATCATCTAGTGGAAATGGAAAGAATAGCAGGCCACAAGCAGCTTTGCAATGTGTGTGGGAAGCCTGCCTAGATGGGACCCCGGAAACTTGCCAGGACAGAAGACAGCAGGACAGCTGGAAAAGACATAACACCCTGAAAAAAAGTACTGCTGGAATTCACAGCAAATCACAAGGGCCCTGTTCTGTGCAGAGTGGTTGGAGGGTGTGTGAGGGGGACTGCCTAATGCACAACAACAGAGGCAATACATAGGGCATTTCTGTTTTCCACTGAGCCCCACTTGCGCGCTAGTCCTTATCTATGGGGGGAATGAGTGCTGAAGACCTATTCCCTTTTTATTGGGAGGTGTATGAAAACAACACATCTTAAAAGGCTTCTTCAGTGGCCAGGAAATAATAAAAAAAAAAAGAAGAGGTTATCACACTTATGATTATGGCTTGTGAAATATCCCACAGACACTGAAGCAGGAAATGATGGTGCTGTCACTTGGGAGAAGCCACAGAGACCACAAGGAGGAAGAAGATCTTGTGGTGCAGAGGTTTTCCCTTGGCAAAAGAGGACTAAGCTTCCAGCCTGACAGAGAAGGACAGGGGTGAAGAAGCAAAGAAGGTTACCGTCATACAGCTGATACAGGGTAATGCTTTATGCTAGTTTATCTTGTTTAACTGTCTCTTCAGAACTGTTGCAGTTCTAAATCAGGGGCATTCTCTTCAATTCCTGGCTCTCAGACTCTCTGTATCATTTATTTCCTTGTATAGGTGCTTAGTTATTTATTTTTTTCTGTTCCTTATCAACAAAACAGGGTTATTAGCGTTCTTCTCCCACATCTTGCATAATGTAGAAATCCTTTTATATTTAACAGAGTTTTAAAAAGCATCTGTGATGATCAAAACCAGTGGAATAACATGGTAGATTTAGATAAGACAATCTGTAATTATAGCAGTAAAGGAAGGGGTTATTAATTGACTGATAGCACCAGAAAATCTTGTACTGCTTCAGGAGATGTCTCAGTAATATCTTATAACATTTTATGTGAGAAAGTTTGGCTTTGCTTGAAATATTTAGTCTTGGCAACTGTATGGAATATCTACACAGTTAAAATGGATTGGAATATTGTGCATCTGATGATTCAATAGAAGGTAGCAGTACATTTGTTAGTGGAAGTCCTTAACAGCAACAAGGAACTGGATAAGTTACAATTGTGGTATCCCCATAATTTTACAGTGAAGATGATTATCAAACAGTAATAACTACATGAGGACACAGCAGTGAGGATTTAAGTGATCATTGATTTAAGGCAAGAAAACTGGATCACAGGAGTCTTTGGATCTAGAGCAGTGAGGTCAAACCAATAAGAATTTACATTATCCTTTGTCTGAGCAATGTGGTTTCTTTATCTTATCTCAGAGGCTGTCACACAAAGACGCGGCAAACTACATTATTATGCAATAGAACTTCACAGCACACCAGTGTGTGCAGTGGCATGGCACATCTTGGAAAAAAGCACGTGTTTTTAAATAAGTACCTCTTCTATACTTTCTGAGTAGCTGTCAGACTTTTGAAGAATTAAACAGCCTCTTCCTCTTTCTTTGTCTAATTCATAGATGATTGGGGGTTTCTTGTTTGAATAAGGACTTTGCCTTCCTCATCCAAATAAGCATTGGTTAAGCATATCACATAAGCCTCTTCTTCAGTGTTTCCAGGCAGGAAAATGATTCCTTCCATCCATTTCAGCAGTAAACTTGGAACATACTAGGTGAGCCTAAAAAGTGCTATGTAAAATGCTGTTATGAGCTACCTCATGCATGACTTAAAGATTTCCCTTGAGTTTACATACAGAAAGTAACAGTAGTGTAAGTAACTACATGTTTTCACTAGCCACTGAACAAGCCTGCCTGTGTGTGTTCAGGCGGATTGCATGTGTCCTTCAGGCTGCACTGTGTGTGCTAGAGCGATGACTACCAGGCATCAAAAATTATTTTTCTCCAGCCTGTTAGTGTGCAGTAATAAAGCAGAAAGCGCATATAAAATTACTGAAGTTCTTGCCCTGAAACATGCTGGAGGCCCAGCCCTTTCAAATGGTGGAGAGGTGCAATGCAGCCTGACTTTGGGCATGTTAGAGCACTCTTGAATCAGAAGCCCTGCAGATACTCAAGCAGCAGCTCTCCTTCCACGTTACTTACTTGTCCAGTAAAGCTTTATAGTCTTGCACTCCTGAAATGAGATTGGCAGCAAACCTGCAAGTAGCAGATAGAAGTGACATAAGTCTTTCATGATTTGGCAACACTAGGCTGTTTCTGAGAGGCAGAGGAGACCCTGAATGATTGATGACACTACACAAGAGAGACAGTCTAGTTTGGCAAGAAGAGACCCTCACCCCCAACCAAAACCTAAATTAATTTTCGTGAAGAGAAATATGAAATCCTAAAGATGGTCCCTTGAAATGGTTAAACAGACTACCACAGGAGGAAGCCTGAAAGCATTTATTTAGAGAATGGGAGCAGAGTTTGAATATTTAATAGAATCCTTAACATGGGTTTCAATATCAATACTCATAAGCTGTCCAATTTCTTAGAGTACTTCCTGTCCTAAGCAGATATTCTCTCTGCAGAGCTGCAGACAGGTGCATTGTTCCCTGACACTGCCCATTTGCATGGAATGAATGGGAGGCTCTGACAAAAATATTTCCTTGTTAAACCATGTGCATTGGGAAATGCAAAGGGGAGGTTTTTTGAAAGCTGCGTGCACTATAAATTTAGTCAGTAATGGATGGAAGCATTTATAGTTATGTTTGAAGTAAAGTAAAAAAGGTACATCGGCTGTGTATGCAAAATGTTGAAATAACACATATTGGCTTCAAGGTTTGGTCTGGTTTATAACAGCAGAAATTGATAGGCAGTTAATTCTTCCAGTAATGATTGTAATTGCCCACAACGACTCAAAGGTCAGTTCAGGGCTAGGAAGAATGGACCTAAAGGAAGCAGTGTTATTGGGAAAGAATGATTTCTGAATCCTTATTCTTAGACCCTCTGCGTTTCCTTTTCGGGTACCTGAAAGGGACAATTTAATGCCAGCATGGCCTTTTCAGTTTGCACGGTGGCTATGAGTCATCATGATGTCATATTAAATGTTATTTTCCTTTAAACAATGTGTCAGATATTAGTATTTCTTTTTTCAATCACAAAATGAGTTTCTTGAATTACACAATGAAAAGATTTGAAAATATTTTTTTAAAAATGATAAATCCTATCACGTTTTTAATGCAATAAATGTAATGGTAATGACACTTTAGTTTCTGAATATCAGCAAGAGTAACTCCAGAAACACTGCCCTCAGTCAGCAAGCCTAGTAGGAAATAATTTAACGGTCACAGCTCTTATTTTTTAATGCAAGTTGATCATCTTTTTGTAAAAGCAGTACATTTAAAATATCCTTCCATTTAGCAAAAACTGCAAAGTCGTAATACATTACCTCAGCTGGTCATTTACATCCTTGAAATACTGACGAGCAAAGATAATTGCTGGGCTGGAATTGACTGGAAGAGCTAGCCGGTTGTTGAGGTACATGTCATCCAGCCAGTAGTTAAACACCTAGGGGAAGGGGACATGAAATCTTAAAGCTAAGAACAGCACATGCAAAGGCAGTCTGGGGTGAGGAGAGAGTGCTTGGTGCTCCTTGTGTCAGGTGTGGGCTCTGATTAATGGAGCTGCTGAGCATTTTCAGTCTGGGCTCTGCGACCTCAGCTCAGCTGAAATCAGCCGCAATTCCGTAATCCTATTTTTCAATCAATGGCAATTTATGATGTGTTCCATTAAAAAGTAAATAAGCTCCATATTGTGGTGGTTTGGGTATTTTGTTGTTTGCTTCTCTCTCTGACAAAAAGATGTTTGAGTACAACACTCTTAGCTAGAGATTGCGATATATTTGTGTTGGACAGAATTTTACTAGCATGGCTTTCCTCAGGGGGTCTTCAGATATTTGTCAATGATGCCAAGATGCTCTGTGGTTGGCCATCAGATACTGTCCTGTGGCAAGACAGAGTGCAAAAAGAATTTCCCAAGCCTAGTGGTTCAGTCCTGCAGATACTGGCATGTGGATACGGCCCCTGGAGAATTCCCTCTGTGTCCACTGACATAAACACAGATTACTGATGCTTGATCCAGACAGACACATGTAATACATTTCTAACCATTTTTATTAAAAACACAGATATATGGTGACAATGTTGCTTTATGTCTGAGCAGAGTTTGAAGAATTTTGGAAAATGGAGGCTTTCATAAAAAGATCAAATGGTCTTTCTGAGTTTAGCATGCAAGCTTTGCATAGGGTAACTATAAACAACAATGAAATTATGCAAAAATAATTATGAATGCATGCATCAGTTGTAAAAGTTTTCCTCTGAGATCTTTCATTGCTGTTACAACAGATGCTTCCTCCAGAGTCTCTGGAGTCTTCAAGAGAACAGGCTAGAGATGTACTCCCGGCAGGTGAAATTCCAAATAAAAATATTTCCAGTTTATCTTAAGAATCGGGTATTTAATTTTAATAATTAGTATTTAAAGTTGAAATGCTTCAGAAAACACACCTACTTCCTCTGAAATTTTCATGTTGTAAGTGCTTAAATGAACAGTTGTCTCCCAGAACACTATTTAAGCAATGGTTAATTTAGGCACCAAAATTATGAACTTCTATGATCATAATAACCAAATGAGATTGGGAGGCATCACTAGTTTGGAAATTAAGCACTGCTTTTAAAATAAAAGCACTGCCAGTGCTTTAGCCTTTTTTCTGCCTGTAACAGCAATTTGATGGAGTTTTCTTGCAGGTCACACAACTGAAAAATTAAGAGAGAACCTCGCTTCACTGACATTAGTAACAAGCCTGCAGGATTTAACTGAATCCATGAATCCATTCAGCATCTCTCTTCCTTGCTGGGATGCAAGGATTCCAATAAAATCAGTGTTTCCAGTTTTCAGCTTCCATATTCTACCATGATTAATGCAGGCAGTACGAACTGTGGCTCTGTGGAATGATGAAATCTATTTTATCTGTAGCTTATTTAATTTTTCCGTCTTGGGAAGCAGAAAGATGGACTTTTTTTTAATGGTTGAGGTCTCAACAGGGTCTATGTAATATACATTTTTATACAGCTATAGGTATACATATGCGTGTATATTCAGCAAAGTAAATCCCTCACTGTAACCACATTGGTATGGTGTGACAAGAAATGGCAAATAATAATTTTTTAAAGGGTAACTCCTATCCTAAAGTATGCCATTCTGGAATAATTTGACTGTATCAGAGCTTTGGCTCGATGGGTATGCAAGGCATTTTTTATAGCCCTATTAGAAAGCATTTTACATTTTAATAAAAACTCTAAATACTGTTAATAAAGGGAAAGGAAGAAATTACATCCAAAAAGGATGTAACATATTGCTTCCTACAGGTAGATCTGATGACTGCGTGCATGCACCTGAGATGCATTAATTCCCTTATTTATGTCAACAAACTGTTGATCTGAAAATATAACGATGATGTGGATTTTGACATTAATTGAAAAGTCCAGCCTAACATGTCTGAAATACTCATTCTCTTTAGTAGAATTTGTTTGCATCAACCCACTGAAAGAAAGCAGTCATCACACGAAGAACATCACAAAGAGTTTGTAAATGAGCATCATCCAACACAACAATTATTATTCTCATCTGCATTTGCTTACCCAATTTGTTGTCTTCTCCCTTCTTTCCTCAAGGATTTGCTGCAAGGTTTCCCCCAGGCCTCCTGCAATTCCAAACTGCTCAACAATGGCCTTGGTCTTTCTGAATTGCTCCTCTGGCACCAAGTGTTTTATGCACTGTAGGTACATGCGCAAGGTCTGTTGCAGTGGCGGGACTGGAAGTTTTGGTACAGCCTAATCATAGAAAGAAAAGAGATTACTGACTAATTCTACTTATTCCCACGCTGTCGTTTTTCTTTCTTTTCCTACTGATTAATATATTACATCCCTTTTTTAATCAATTTATTCTGTTTTAGCAGTTGAAATGACTGATTACTGCAAATGTAATTGTGTGACTTCAGTAGAGTTTCATTGGGTCTTGAAGTGCCTGGATTTTAGGACATTGTATGCAGTTGCATGAGATCCTGAAGCAGTAGTAGCTCTACTTGTAGGCATTTGGCCAACGAGGGTTTCCATGGATAGCCCAGAAAACCAGTGTAAAGCAGACAATATTCCTGGCTAAAAATTCTAGAAATCCTAGGACAAATAGGCAAATGGGTGCAATGTAAGCATATAGTCTGAGCTAGACTCTAGGAAATCTTCAAATACATTAGAACATAAAAATAATGTATTAAAAGAAGGTATTTAATTAGTAATGAAGTGCATTTAGCTTGTGATCCGTAGAGCTATGGGTTAATATTTAATACAACTCCTTGTCCTCTTTGGAGCAGGAAACCAATAGTAACCATGAAGAAAGCAATTTCATGCTGCCCATGCAATGAAGCTTCCTTTGTTGTTTTTTTTTTTTTTTGATGTAGAATTAAGCAAAAGAAGTGCAATTAGTAATTTTAAAGCCAGAGGAATTACGGGGGCAGTGGGAGAATCAAGCAAGGTGATCCATGAAAGACTGGGAAACTGCAAGAAGTTGTGATGCTCTAAGCATGGCTCCTCAGCAAGGTGAATGTGTCCCCCAGTTGAGAAATGGTCATCTAATTCAGCTGTGCTCATCTGTTAGTGATTAGCATAGACCATAAACTTTTGGAGGGCTTATTTCTCTAATTTGAATTTTGCCTGTCTCCTAAAACAAGTAAAATTCAGGTTTTTTTACTGACTCTTGATATAACAGACACTAATTTTCCCAGGATTGCAGGATCATAGCACGATTTTGGTTGGAAGGGATGTCTGGCAGTCACCTAGTCCCACATGTTGCTCAGAGCAAGGCTAGCTGCAAACTCCTTTGCTAGTGGGTCCAGGAAGGGAGTAGGGGGAAGGAGTGTTCTTGATAGAAAGAAGGGAATGGGTTTCCTCTGAGCTCAAATAACAGCTCTGCCTTTTGACATCCATGGAAAATTCAGTGCTGCATTATGTTTCCCTATCTAGAAGCAGAAGATTTCAGATACTCATAAGAAGTGTCTTAGGATTACCTTTTATTAATGGAAATGCAAATCCAATTTAGCCTGTAATGCACCCTGGATCTCAGAAACAAAAGAATTCTACAGTTTCAAGCTATCTTTAGTCAGGGCATATCTCTTCTGTCATTGATTTCTTGGCCAGTGGAAATAGATGTGCCAAATAGAATTTCTTTTCGATATCTGGCTTTGGCACTGTCTTTCTGGGTGAGGTTACTGTACGCTTCACGACTCTGCGTAGGAAAAAAGATTTATACACAAGGGATAGACTACTTATAGGCATACACATCTGGTATCTTCTAAACCAGCTTGATAATGAATCATACACAGTAACTTGATAGTTCTGTACTATTAAGAAATAATTACATACCATCTTTGACTGTGTAGTAATGCATCTGCTGTTGTGTAATAATATTTCACTTACTGGATTTCTTCACAGGCTGTTGGAAGGAAGAGTGTATTTGGATATGCAAATCACTAACTTTAGATCAAAGTTCCTGTTTCTAAACTGCTGCAGGACAATTAGTGTTCCCTGAAATGAAGAAATCAGCTCTGGAGCAGAGCTTGGTTTGCAGTTATTATATAAATTTAGATTAATTTACAGCATTAAAAGCTGTTAAGTCATCTATCTTCAACATTCTTTTTCCTTTTCTCATTTTTGTTTTCCCAGAAACTGTCACTCACCGTCTCATCTTTACTGCATGTATCTTTCTCTTCCTTCTGCATGTTTTTTTCTAGGATAGGCATTCCTTCATTTCTTTTGGTATCTTTTGTTGAGGACAGAAATTGAAGACACTTGGGGACACTTATGGAGCCTCACGCCTCAGTTCTGGAAACGAAAAAGATTTAAAGTCCAGTCAGTACCTATTATTTATAACCAAAATGTACACGGGGAGTATTCCCTGTGCAAGCATATGCAGAAGCTTTAGAATGCAAAACCAAAGAAGAATAGAAGTATAACATTCAAAAGTAGCTGAACTGAGCCCTGTAGAGATTGCTCTGACATTCTCTTTGTCTCATTTTGCTATAAATTTCTCTATCCAGAACTATCAGATACACATAAATGGCCCCTTCTCAGCATAGTTTATGTTGTCACTCTGATTTACTTCAGAATGCGTTGTGCTATGATCTGCATGCTTTGTATTACTGTTATTTATTAACTGGAGAAAAAAGGTGTCTCTTCTTCAAAATTACTTACCTTGATACAGGTAATAGGGTTGCAGTATTCTATCTAAAGGATCTTATACGTCCTCCCTTTATCGGTTTATGCGAAAGCATCACAGTCTTTAAATGCATTTGTCACTGCACAGTTACAAGAACACAGTGAGGTGCTGTCATCTCTGTGTTAAAGACGTGGAAGGTGTGGAAAGGAGTTTGATGGAGAAGTGTTGTCTGCAGGCTAGAAGCTGACAGGATGCCATTGCTTTGTGGCATAGCTTGGGGCTGAGGGACCCCATCAGCCTGCCTGGGCTGACAGGCTGGTTATGTGAGAGCTTGGAGGGGTAGCACATACTGTGTTTCAGGTGCTTTGCACAGCAGTCGTTCCAAAGACTGTAAACCTATGCAGGGAGACGGCTTAACCTGCCAAAAGTCACAGAAGTCATCTGTGACAGCAAATACTTCCACTTGTGACTCTGTTATTGTGCTTATCCTGGTTTTCGCTTCTGAGTGTGCCTCTGATTCCTTTTCTGTACAACAATGTTATATGACACGTATTTCTTCTGCTATAACAGCACTTATACCAAGCAGTCATCCTTCAATTACAGTGGTACAACTACTGCAAAGTAAGTTCTGTGTGTTCAGCTGGGTCTTAACAGATCACAGGTGTTTGGTGTGGTTGCTTTTTTTGTTCTTTTGTTCTTTTCTTTTTTTTAATTAACTTTGCACTGTGAGTATGCAAAATATAAAAGAAAATATGTGTTGACTAAGTAGAAAAGACCTGCATATTTCCTTTCGGAAACCCTTTGGACTACATGTTCGGGGCACTTGAATTATTTCTGCAACAGCTTTTAAGAGTAATTTGGACAGAAACCTACATTGTATGGAAGTGAGATGAAGAGTTTTGTTTAGTGATGGGTAGGGATGGCTGTGTATTATTCCTTTCCTGAGGAATGACTTGGCTATTCCAGCCCTGTGGATTCAGCATGGCTCTACCACTGTGTATGTGGTCACTGACACCTTGTGTTGGTCCTGTCCTCTTCCTGTCCTTCACCCACTGCCAGTGGGGTCATGTGTTGTGAAGTAGGTTGTATAAGGTTGAACAGTGTCCTTGGGGCCCTGCAATGAGCCACACAGCAAACTTGCGTTGATCTGTCATCTGCTCACAATTTCAACCCAGCTGAGAGACAATTTCCCTCATGGAATGGCCACATCAATGCACTACGCTGCTCTGCTCCCTCGTGCTACACAAGTCTCACCACTGAGCCTTGTACTCTACTCCTAGCAACACAGGTTCAAAGCATTTCCAATAATAGACAGGTCCTGTAAATCCTGGAAGACTGTGGCTTACCCAGTTGTTTGTGGGCTGCCTTGGCTCCCCTCCTGTGTTCACATACAGAGCAGCCATTTTGACTTCGGAGCCCCTAAAATGGAATTCCCCCGATGGAAAAACCCTGCTGGTATTCTTGTCACTGGGACTTGTGTTCTTTCTTTCCTTATGTTTTTTTGTCAAACTGCAAGGTGGAGTCATAGCGACTACAAATCCACACTGGCTCTGTGTCTGTGGGAAATGCCACTAATAACAGATTTGTATATGTGTAAAATTGGAGTTTGGGGATGGTAGCCTGAACTGTACTTTTCTCGGTCATGGGGATAAACTGAGGCTTTGTCTCTGGTTTGAGTGCTGCCAGCTTAGCTTCACCCCCAATCCTGTATTTGCTTAATAAAGGAAAAGGAAACTGACACAAGAGAAAATCCTGCAGAAATTCAAAGTTGCTCACTCAGAAGGCTGTGAGGTGCATTGTCAAAGTTATTAGGGGAAAAAAATAATCCTAGCTGGTTTTATTTACAGCTGGCTTAGCTGAAGGGCCAGGGTGAGCAGCTTAGCAGAGTGGCTGCTAGTCATGGCAGGCTGGGGAACTGGGTGGCCTTCCCCACAGCTCAAAGCAGCAGCTCAAATCCACAACAAAAGGCACAGATCTCACCGCTGGCAGATAAGGACTGAACTAAGCCCGTGTGCATATACTTGAGACCTCCACACACTGCTGACTTGGGAGGCAGCTTGCAGAATGCAGGGCTGTTGGGGCATTATGCTCAGCCCCCATCTATTCATCCTTCCTCTCAGAGCTGGCAGGAAGATCATAGAATCATAGAATCTATCATACCTGCATCTCACAGTGTGCCGGTTAGATTCAGGGCTGTTCACCTGTAGTCTGCCTTGTTCTGGTAACAATAACACTCTTTTGCTTGAAGTGATACATGACATTCGTTTTGGGCCAGCAAAATCAAACTTATTTTTATGCCTCTATACTGACTCGTGGCACTGCTAATCGCTCTTTAAGCTCCATGATCCAGCCAGTTTCCCACTCACTTTACCATCCACTGCTAAGATGTGCTTTGCCATATTTCATAGAACCTTAGAACAGTCTCATTGGAAGGGACCTTAAAGATCATCCAGTTCCAACACCCCTGCCATGGGCAGAGACACCTCCCACTAAATCTGGCTGCTCAAAGCCCCATCCAACCTGGCCTTGAATACTTCCACGGAGGGGACATCCACAACTTCCCTGGGCAACCTGTGCCAGTGCCTCACCACCCTCACAGAAAAACATTTCTTCCTAATATCTCATCTAAATCTCCCCTCTTTCAGCTTAAAACCGTTCCCTCTTGTCCTGTCCCTGCACTCGCTGGTTAAGAGCCGCTCCCCAGCTTTCCTGTAGCCACCAAGTGAACCCTGCTCCAGGGACCCAGCTCGGATTGGACAGGAAATCAATTCCTGCAGTAGCGGGCAGGCATCTATCGAGTGTGAAAACGCGGGGTTCTTGTGAAAAAAAAAAGGGGTTATTTTACTGATCTCGCTTTGTTTTTGAGCTCATGAGCAGCTCAGCTGCCAGCGCTCCGAATTGAGGCGCCAAACTCTTCTGCCGGCAGCTGCCGTGAAGGATTAAGAGGAGCGTGAGCGCTAGTAGGAACACATGAGCGGAGCCAGGAGCCGCCCTGCCGCCTCCCTTGAGCTCCGTGCCGCCGCGCCCCGACACCTCCCAGTCCCTCCCGGAGTCTGGAGAAGGGAGCTCTCCGGACCCGCTCCCGCCCCGGGTGCCGGTAGCCGCGCCGTCGGGGCCGGGGGAGGCGCGGAACCCGCCCGCCCGTACCTGCTCGTCGGGGCGCTGTCCAAGGTACCGCCGTCTCCGCCGCCGCCGGGGCCCCTCTGGGCGTGCGGAGCGTGGCTCGAACCCTCCGGCCGCCGCCTGGCTCCTCCCCGCCCGCCCTGCCTGCCCTGCCCGCCCCTCCCTCCGCGCCCGGGCCGCCCCGCTCCTCGAGTCCTAAACTCATTGAATCACAGAACCATAAAACCATAGACTCTTGCAATCAGAGACTCACAGAATCATGGAACCATAGCCTCATAAACTCATAGACTCATAGAATCATACTTACAGAATCATAGAATTGTAGACTCATAAACTCATGGACTCATAGAACCATAGCCTCAGACTCACAGAATTATAGACTCATAGAATCATAGAATAATGGAATCGCTTGGTCGGAAAATATCTTTGTGACCATGAAGTCCAACCATACCTGTTCACTACTGAACCATATCCCTAAGCACCTCATCTATGAATCTTTTATACATCTCCAGGGATGGTGACTCCATCACTTCCCTGGGCAGCCTCTGCCAGTGCCTGACAACACTTTCAGTGGAGAAAATTTTCCCTAATATCCAATTTGAACCTCTCCTGGCACAACTTGAGGCCATTTCCCCTCATCTTATCGCCGTCCCTTGGGAGAAGAGATCAACATCCTCCTTTCAGGCAGTCGTAGACAGTGATAAGATCTCCCCTCAGCCTCCTTTTCTCCAGTCTGAACAACATCAGTTCCCTCAGCTGCTCTTCGTAACACTTGTTCTCCAGCCCCTTCCCCAGCTTCATTGCGCTTCTCTGGGCATGCTCCAGCACCTCAATGTCTTTCTTTTAGTGAGTGTCCCAGCCCCTTCGGGGGGCCGTGCCCGATGTTGCCACCGGTGACACCTCGCCCTGTGCTGGCTGTGTCCTGGGTGGCACAGATGCCAGCTCTCTGAGTCCCAAAGCCGGGCTTGTCCGCACCCTTGCCGCCATTAGAGCTACCCGGGAGGGTCGCCAAGGAGAACCTCTGGGGGGGGTCACAGCTCTTGGTGACCGCGGGGTTATTGTCGCCAGTGTCGCGCAGTGTCGCCAAGGGGAACACCAGGGGGGTCACAGCTCTCGGTAACCGCAGGGGCTGTCGCCAATACCACGCAGTGTCGCCGCGGGGCATCTGCCACTCTGCGCAGGGCTGCCGCCACCGCGACCGGGAAGGGACGCAGCGGTCCCGGGAGGGACAGGGGCTCTGCCGGAGCTGCCGCAGGGCTGGCGGTGGCCCCGGGGACACAGGAGCAGCGCAGCCCGGCGGCACCGAGGAACGGCTCCTCCGCACCCCCCAGTCACCCCTGGAGGGGTGGAAGCCCTTCAGTAATTGCTGTGGCCGCTTGTAGAATTTCTTTCCCCCTCTTGAGATGAAAAGTCGTTTATTATATTTCCTAATGAGCTCAGACTTGAAGAAAACGATTTTATTTTATATCAAGGTAATTTCACGGGGCAAAATAAGCACTCTGATTCTGTTGTGGTTGGACGGAAAATTTCCACTTTTTGCAAACGTTTGAATGGAACACTTCAACCATTTTTGTTTCATTTAATCCCTGTCGGTTACAGCGAGGTGGACACGGGCAGCACTCAACTCCCAGCAAGGCGTTTTGCAGTGTTGTGTCCCTAACTGCTGGTAGTGTGAAATTCCAAAATTGGAATTCACAATTGTGAGAAAACTAAATTCACGTGAGAATACGAGGAGCTGTTTTTAGGCGACCGATAGCATGTTCGCAGTGAGATGTTGTTCCCTCGCACCCCATTAACATATGCTTAGAAGAATGAATGAGAACTGTTTGTACCGGGGTTTTCTCCTGGGCGATTTCGATAACCGATGAGCTTTGTGTTGCGAGGAATTGTTACAGTAGGGGTTACACTGAGCAAGACCCGCTCCCTTCCTCAAGCAGCCCTCAACAATGAAACAAAGACAATCGATCCCCTTCAATTCCGTTTATTCGGATCGTATTATTTTTATAGTTTGGACTTCAACATAACACAGCATATTGCACTTACCGGAGAGCAGCACAAGAGAGAGAAAAAATAAGTACAATACGTCAGTTTATTCCCAAGGGAGAATAAGACATTGTGATAGTTGTTGTTCTTAAATATATGAAACCAACTGAAAATCTAAGTATCTGTACACAAGATTTTCCAAGTCCCTGAATATGCCATTCGAAATTTTACACAGACATTTTTTTTGTTTTTTCTTATATATTTTACAGAGATATACAGTATGTCACACACAGTTTCAGCTTGAGAATACTTCGCACAATTAGACCCCAACTATGAGGCTGTTGTTTTTTTTGTTTTGTTTTGGTTGTGGTGGTTTTTTTGGAAGGATCCCTTCCCCCCACCCCTCCCCAGATCTACGCCAATGATTTTTCAGATAATTTTTCCCATTCCCCACCTCCTCCACCTTGCCAGAATGCTGACGGAAATACCGACTAAAAATAAGTCTAGAAGAAGAAAGCCATTACGTCATGACAAAGGTTAAACTGTATATATTGCATGTCGGTATGGAAACATAATGCAATAATGCCTTCATCCCCCTTTTCCCTCTCTCCCACAAACTCCTTCTTGTTCGTGGGTCTGGGCAGTGTGGGGGAACCTAACTGGGAACCTAACTGTACTCGTAGTCTGACGAATCATCCTCGGACACCCCTGTCAGGTCTCTGCGGTAGGAGTCCATGCCATTCTCCTCTGTTTCACCCGCTGGCCGGAGGCTTTTGCCCATGCCTTTGCGCTCCTCCATTTTGATGGTGTCGTAGAGTCCCTTAGGTCCTTCCTCAAGGAGGATGTTCCTTTCTGAGTGAGAAGGTTTCATCTGGCAGACATTTTTGAGGAAGAGGAGGACAGGGGCATAAAGCACGTTGGCAAGCCCCATGCCCAGGTTAAGCTGAGCGAAGCCCATGGTGTGCACAATCTGGCCAGCCACGATGGGCCCCAGGGCATATGCCACACAGTAGGATATGTCTGCGATGGCGTAAACACTGCCGTAGACAGAGACGTGGCGCACATCCACCAGGAAGGCCAGGGTGGGCAGCAAGGCTGTGTCCACCAGGGCAATGCCGAAGCAGATGCCACACAGGGGAATGATGACCTGCCCGAAATTCCTGCAGGCTGGCACCAGGCAGGAGCTGGCACCAATGATGGCCATGCCCAGGGCCCCATAAAACCATTGAAGGTGGGGGTATGCAGCCGCCAGTCGGACAGTGACGTAGACGCCGAGCACGTGGGGGAAGAAGGCGGGCAGCCAGGTGAGGCCCACCTCCCACTCGCTGGCCCCCATGGACTCCTTCATCCAGTTGGCAATGGTGGGCTCCAGGAAGGCCAGGGGGATGTTGCAGGTGGCCAGTGCCCCAGCCACCACGGCAATGTAGGGGTCGATCATGAGGCGGTGGATGGGGGTGCCGACAGGCATGTTGGCCCGCGCTCCAGTGGCCCAGGGCGGTGCCAGGGCCAGCAGCAGGAGCCCATCGAGGAGGCAGATGCAGGCCAGCACCAAGAAGGGCACCCGCCGGCCAGCAAACTCGTAGAGGACGCCACCAAAGGGTGGGGCGGCCAGGCTGCCAAAGGAGATGCACGCCAATGCTATACCCAGGGCACGACTTCTTGCCGGCTCCTCAGCATAGCGGTCAGCAATGAGGGCGATACCAGCCGTGTCGGCGAAGGCCGAGCCCAAGCCTTGCAAGCTGCGCGCCACGAAGAGCATGGCATAGCTCTCGGCGAAGGCGAACGTGGCCGTGCAGAGGAACATGACGGCCAATCCAGCCAGCAGTGGAGCCTCGTAGCCCACGCGGTCGATGAGTGTGCCGCTGAGCGGGTTCACCAACAGCTGCAGGATGGCTTTGGAGGCGAACAACACCCCAATTTGCACATCCTCGTTACCCCCCGTGGCTGGTGGGTACCGTGCTGGAAGGATGCTCCGGTTGCCACCGCCGCTGCTGTCGTTGCCCACGGTGGGTACGGAAGGTCCCGTGGAGCCCCCGGCGCCACGTATGGCCGCGATGTAGTCGGGGATGATGGGCACAATTACCATGTAGAGCATGTTGTCCAGCAGCAGCGCCACGCAGACCACCACCAGCAGCAGCCGCCGCTGCCGCCTCGCCTCCCCCATCGCGCTGCCAAACCGCTCACCCAGCGCCTCCGACAGCCTTGCCACGGTCGCCCGCGCCCCACCTGCGCCCCCCGGCTCCGGCGGCATCATCACCTCCTCTTCCTCCTCCTCCTCCTCTTCTTCCTCCCCGCCGCCCGCATGGGGCACGGCGGGGGCGACCCCGGCGAGTCCCCGCTCCTCAGCGCCCGGCGGCTCCTGGGGCCGCCCCTGCAGCCCTCCAGCACCAACCTTAAGAAGCGCCGCACAACCAAACCCCACCCGCCCCCGCCTGTCCCCTCTCGCACCGCCCCGCGCCGCCCCGCCCTCCGCTCTGTCCCGCCGGGGGGGCGGGCCCGGCACCGAGGGGTGCGCGTGAGGGCAAGGGGGGAAGGGGAGTAAGAGGGAGGTGCATGGGGGAGCTGCGGGGCGGGGGAGGGAGGGGCTGTCCTGTTCCTGCCCTCCCCGGGGTGTGCATGGGGTGGGGAAAGGAGGGGATGTGCATGGGAGGCTCTGCAGGGAGGGGGGGTCCGATCCCTGCACCGCAGGATGTGCATGGGGGGGGTCTGCTCTCTGCGCTTCGGGGTGTGCATGGGGGCCTGAGGAACGGGGTGAGGGGTCGGCACCCCTCAGGGATGTGCATGAGGATGTCCCGTTACTGCACCCTGGGGGTATGCCTGGGGGGGAAGAGGTGGTGGTGTACATGGGCGTCTGGAGGGAAGGGGTGTCTGAGGGGCTCCTTGGCCGGGGGGGGGGGGGGGTTGGGGTTGGGGTGACGCTGCAGGGAAGCGGTGTGCATGGGGGTGTCCGGTCCCTGCCCTCCTCGGGATATCCATGGGAAAGAAGGGAGGGAGGGTCCGGGGGTGTGCGTAGGGGGGCTGCGGGGTGTGTGGAGTGGTGGTGCATGGCGGGACTGTAGGGAGGGTGTGTGCATGGGGGTGTTCGGTCCCTGTACCCCAGGGTGTGCATGGTGAGGGGAAGGGAGGGGATGTGCATGGGGGACTCTGCTGGGAGGCAAGGCGTCTGTCCCTGTACCCCAGGGGTGTGCATGGGGGGCTGCGAGGACGGAGTGTCCGGGAGAGCCTCTGGGGGGCTGTGGGGACGGATTGTGCGTGGGGTGTCCAGTCCTTGCACCCTGGTGTGTGCATGGGAGGGAAGGGGAGAGGGAGTGTGGGAGTGTGCACTGGGGGGGCTTCGAGGAGAGGGTGTGCATGGAGGGGGTGCAGGGAAGTGTGTCCGGTCCCTGCGCTCCAGGGTGTGCATGGGGTTTCCGGTCCCTGCACTCTAGGGATGTGCATGGGGGGGGGAAAGGGAGGGGATGTCTGGGGGGGATCCCTGCGGAGGATGCGGGGAGAGGGGGTCCGGTCCCTACACCCTGGGGTGTGCATGAGGGGGCTGCGGGGATGGGAGTTCTGTTCGCTTGGGATGTTGGAGATTACTGGCGCAGTCCCTGTGCAGTGTGAGCAGCAAAAGCCTCCTCTGCCCCAGCGCTGCCCCCTCCCCGGCCACCCTGTACCTCAGAGTGCAGCACAGATACCCCCCTGTCTTAACTGAGAGGTCCTGGTCGGGGCTGCCAGGACAGAGTGGGGTACTCAGGAGAGCTTGGGGTAATGGGGAACGGGGCTAGGCAGGAGCCCTGGCCACTCTACGGGGGATATGTACCCCCCCCCCCCCCATCCCCCGCCAATGAACTCCTGCTTTGGAGGCTACTGATGCTGCATTGGAAAGCAATGAGCAGCACAGTAACCACCTTTCTGCATGCACGTGTGTGCAGCGCTCGGACAAACACAAGGGAAATACAATCATAGAATCATAGAAAGGTTTGGTTGGAAAAGACCTTTGAGATCAAGTCCTACCGTACCTGTCTATTACTAAACCATATCCCTGAGCACTTCATCTACCAATGCAGCTGGAAGCCCTGCAGAGCAAGGGGCCTCAGTCAGTGCAGAGGCATTGATATTAGGAAGACACTCCTTGGCATAAAGCAGAGGGTAAATATCATTTCTCCTGTAGCAGAAACAAAACGTGGGCTGATCCAAGGAGGATCTCTGCAGGCGGCTGTATGAAATAACTGGATCTCTCAGCCAAGCGGCTCCTGAGTACATGTGGAGTTTGGGCACCTTCATTTGCTTGCGTAGCTGGGCTTCCGTGGCTGAAAGGGAGATGATTTATCTGTCAGCTGCTGTATCTTGCTCTTTTGCAAGAAAACTGTCTAGATGGCCAGGAAGACTTTAAGATGGATCCCTGCATGGAGTGGCATACAGATCAATTGTGCTTACATGGAAGTGGAGTCTTTAAGAACACTTAAAATAAAAATGCCTCAAGACGTCCCTACTGCCGTTATTCCGCATTATTTGTTAATCGTTTACTACCCTGCTGTAAAACTGCAGAAATACACCACCGACAATAGGGACCTGGAACTTTAAATAAGCTGATATCCTAAATGCTTCACAAGATCATTTCAGAGTGTACAGGAAGTGTCTGCGAGAATAGAAGAGTGTTATTGGGAAGATACTGAGGCGGAGGCCATAGCTGCTGCACTTGACTGTGTAGTTCAGACTATTTCTCACCTGCAAGATTGATTTAGCTGGGGAAAATACCCCCAAGCACTGCAAAACCAGTCCTCATCTGGTTCCTGAAACAGACCCTGGGGGAGCAGCCTCAGAACACGTTTCTGCGAGGGACTGTGGGCACAGGAAGAGTAGATCCCAGGATGTTCAGGCAACTGCTGAAGGATTCAGCTCCTGTTTGGGATGGATATCACGTTCGCAGTACCCGGTAATGGGTTGGGGACAGATATGACTTTGGGTCGTTGCTGTGCTGCAGTCAGGAGTATTGGAATCTTGGCTCTTGCTTGATGAGGCACTTTATTTGATTAAAGTTTCCCTTTTAATCAGAGATATGGCCATTTCCCATCTCTAAAATGGAATCTGGCTCTGGGGTCATGTCTGGATAATAAAGAGACTGGTTCTCTTGTCTCAGGGGAGACGATATCAAATTTATTACCATCAAGGGAAAGCAGAATTATACTTGTAAAATGTTGCATAATAAATTTAGCCTTCTTAGTAAATCAAATCTGTGGGTACCCTTATCTGCAAGAGATGCGTCATCGCTACGTGAGCTTCTCTGACTAGACAGAACTAATGGGGAGAAAATGTACCTTCAAATGTGGTCAAAGTTGATGGACCTACAGTAAATTAAAAGCTAAAGAAAACTCTCCCTGGTGTTTGGCTTAGGAACTCATAATTATATTTGGGACAGGACTTCAAGGAGAGATGAGATGACTTTTAAAATTTTGCACTTTTATCCCAAAGCCCAGAAGACATGACACTTGCTTGGTCTGAGGGGAGGAATGCGAAGGAGGTGATGTACTTCAGTTGTCCTCCAGTGCAGAACATGTGGTTTTGGGAAGCCACTGTTAATGTCAAGGAGATGGAGAAGATTTTAGGTCTGGATAAAGAGAAAAGTTAACTGCTCCAGGACTTCTTACCACTTTCTTTGTTCTAGGGGCTGTAGAAGAGGGAAAATGAAGGTCATGACGACTGTTTTGCCTGGAGAGGAATTTGTTCTTGATTCCAAAAAAAGCCCAGGACCCAGAAAGGGAAATTACTTTTAGGTTCTTCAAGATTCCAGAAATGACAGAAAATGTATAACACACTTATGAATGTATAAACCTGTATGCCTGATGGTGGTATTGCTTCAAGTTGTATATGAGGGGAAAGCAAAATTTAGTATGACCAAGTGGTCACACTTGTAAAACTTACTTTAGCTTAAAAAGAAAGATCTACCTACACTGGGGACTTTGGAAAAATGAGAAAGGTTTCTCTCCAAACTTCAAAATAAATATCTGAGTGGTTGAACAGGAAAAATTACTTGTGTACAATCAGCAGGTTTGTCCTGCTGCCTGCTGAATTGATAGTCCTTGCTGTTTGGAATGACAATAGTTTTTTACGCTGTATGAGGGTGATTTTACAGAGAGAGAGAAAAGCATCCACTGCTGTGATGCACTCTGCTGCCAGGAATGGACTTAAGTTAATTGTGCATCCTTAGGAGTCTTCCTTCTGCAGGAGAAAAAGTGTTTGCTATGAGGAGTCCAAACACAATGAGTCAGAGAGTTAGGGTTCCTCAGGTCTGCAAAATATTAATTTTCTTAATAGCCCAAGTATTCAATGTCTGCAATAGAGAGCTTGTCCTCTTAAGGATTTGGCAATACTTACTAGCACTCAATGCTAAACTAATTGTGTGTTTCTTTTCTAATTCTGATTTGTGATTAAAAAATAGCTAATAATCTAATCTTGCCAAACAGAAGAGGGTCCTCTAGTTTGAGAAGTATGTTAAAAATGTTGTGGAGGAAAAGGGAGGCGATAGAAAGTAAAGTCAATTTTAAACAATTTAATTTTAAAAGCATTTTTGTGCACAAAATGGCAGGGTTGTCAAACAGAAACCAATAAATTATTGCCATGAGTGGAATTATTGAGAAAAGCTTGGCTCTTTTGATTTAGCTATAAAAACCTTCCTGTTTGTCAGTGGTTGTCGAGCTTCCTGCCCGTCCTGATGGGCACTAAAATTTCTGTTCCCAAGACAGACAGACACATAGGTGCAGGCGGAGGCGCATAAAGCCACACACAGAAGTTCTGGAGAACAGGGGAATGGGGGAACCCTGGCAGAGGCTGGCAAATCCCATGGCTGGTGGCAACATGCAGCTCTCGGGAGGAAGGAAGCCAGACAGGGCTCTGTGCCCTTGGTTCTGCTTTGGGTTCTAGCTGGGCAGGTCTGTTGTCAAAAATCATGCATAATACAGGGATGGGGACTATACATTAAAATGTACTTGTTGATTTCTGTAAAAGCTGTGCTCAAAACTGCTCTTTAAAAAAGTCTTAACATTTTCTTTTCTGAGGAATGGTAAATGATCTGTTTTTGTCTTTAAATGTTGCACTCATGCTTTATGCTGCTTCACTCTTTGGCAATAATGTTTAGAGAGAGACAGAAAATAGATGAAAAAGAGAAGGGAGAAAGTAATTCAAAGGTTTATGTCTATGTGTATGTTAGCTCTAGCAATAGTTGATATTCTTGTTAATTGTAGTAGACAGCTGGGCAGTTAGAGTTAAAAAAAGAGCTATTCAAATTATAGTGTGTCTTTCAACTCTGGAGTACAGAGTATTCTCTACAATAAAATCATGTCTCTACTTCTAAATATCTCAGTGAATGGAATTTCTGGTTCTCCCCCTTGGAGAATACTTAGCTGTCCAATAAAATTCATGGCTTAAGTAGTCTCCTGATATTCAGTTTGAAATTTCTTTTCATGTTTTTTTTTCCCCACTATGCCTGTGTCTGCTGTGTTTGTCACCCTAAATCACCCTTGTCTCTTTTTATGTCCTTCAAACATTTGCTCTGTCAGTCACAGACTTGGTAAGGACTACAAATGGTGTCCATCATTGAGATGCAAGAAGTAGCTATAAGATCTGGAAAATCCTGCTCCTCTCAATGCTCAATGACTGCCTCTCTTGCTAGTACTTCAGCATCATTTTTGTCCTATTACGTCTTTCTTTGCTGTTTTGAGGAAATCTGTGAGAATGTTCTCCAACCAACCATAAAAATATTGTATTTTTCCAAAGTTACCCTGTTTTTCAGTTTTTCAATTGTAACAATTCAGAAACTATCCTTGCTCCAAACCACCTCAAATTCATGTGTGCATTTGTTTCTCACCCAATTTTAAAGGGGCAGGAACTGAAGAAATGCATTGATGCTACAGATTCCTAATGTGTTTTTTTCCACTGACCATTAACGTCTGCTCACCTTTTGGGGCTTTGCTGTAGCCCAAATCAAATTCCTCATAAGCTCCTGGTTGCTTAATAGCCTCTCAGAACTAAGACAGCAGATAATGCATCTTCCACTTACTCAAAAATAGCTTCTGTGGCTTTAAAAGCAGTATTGGATTGGCAATCTGATTTGCTGACACTTTAAATGTAGGTTTCCATCACACTGGGCATTCTCCTCATGCTGGCTACAGAAGAAGGATATTTTGAATAACCTGTCAGATATTTTGGTTTAGTAATCTATAAAGTGATCAACATTGTCCCAAGCGAAATGAATTGAATATGAGTATTTTATTTAATTGGGGAGGTGAATCTCTTGGCAAAGAATTAAAACGTGTTTGCAGGATATATTGTGTATGACATATCTCAGTGACAGGATACAAGTCAGCTTGTATCTTCATACTCTTTAAGTGAAATTTCACTGTCAAGAAAAGCTCTGGCATCTGGCAATTTTGTGATGCCTTTCTATAAAATCATGGCTAGAGAGACTATTCTGAGTGAAGGGTAGAATAGACATTAGTGTCTGGAGACAAACAATGTACAGTTGCAGTGGATCCTACTTTTCCACGTGACTTACTGAAATCAGAAATTATAAACCTAGATAATTACTTGGTGCCTTAAGTAATTGCTCATGTGCGTACACTATAGGCATGTTAGGTACAGAATTTATTGGTGGTCTTGCTCATCTCTTCTCATTCTGTTCTTTTACTCATAACAAGTTACATTTCTGTAGCTTTCATATTTTGCCTGCATTTCAAAGTACTGAAAACACCTGAGAACAAGAGAAGAAAATGCTTCTTTTTAGCAGCATAGATAAAATCAGTGGAGATTGAAACCACCTGGTAGGTACTTGCAGGTGTGTAGGATTAGTATCCACACAAATTTGGGAAGGAACATCAGGTGTGCATCAGGGCTGGTTCCTCGGGAAGGTATAAAGCTGAATCTTATCCTGGTAAGAGGGATAATGTTAGGTCATGTGGTGGTGCTGGTGCTAGGACAGGACAAACCAGTAGTGATTTGAAACTGCTGTGTGGAGTGCGGACCTGGGATGGATTGCAGGTAGAGGAGGAAGAATGAAGGTAGGGATGTTACAGTGCTTTTTGTCACTTGGAGTATTTTCTGAGATCTTTCAGTGCTTCTTAAGAGCAGTTATAATCCATGTGGCCCTTTTCAGCTGGGGGCCCTTCTTAGCAAGGCATAAAGGGCAGTGGCTCCTGCTGCTGCTTTTAGATCTATCAAAGCAACATTTGGTGTTTTTGAAAAGAACTGTATAGTAATCTATGCTTAATAATACATAAGTTTTTTTGTCTTTTTATTCATGAAGAATGTGAAGGTACTTTTTCAATTGTCTCACTTATTTCGTTTGAAAATGTTGTGAGTTTCTCCTAGCTTGAAAGCTGTTCTCAATATAAGTCAATATAAGATACCTGACATTAGAAACCTGGACTGTGCTGACCAGGTATTGGCAGCTGTCCACCTCCTATTGCCTCCCTGCCTGGGCTGGAAGCATGTGGAATTAGTACTGTTTTCCCTTCTCCTTCCTGGTGCCTCATCCTTAGCAAGTCTATGCTGCTGCAGGGCTTTGGGAAACCTTCCTTGGGGCTGACTCTTGGTGGGTGAGAGCTGGACATGGCAGCAGAGTGGGAGGCAGTGCTGGTGAGCATGCTGGCCTGGCCAAAGCTGTGGGGTGTATTCTGCTCCCTGCCCAAGGAAGTCCTCTCCCCATGTCAGTGGCTGCAAAGCACTGATGGAGCAGCATTGCTGACTGTGGCCTGGCTGCAGAAGAAGTCTGACAAGATAAGAAAACTGTGAAAAGACAAGTGTGTTATTGTTAATTAGTTCTGGAATTGCGTCCCTGCTTTGACAATGTGAATACTTCTCTTTTCTAGAGCTTTTGCTGTGGCCATCAACTTGGTTACTTTTAGGCCTTGTTGTTTTGTTCTTATCTGTTCTTGGTTCTGTCCAAGTCAGCTTCCTCTCTGCTGTGTTTAAAGGGTCTGGAATCCACTCTGAGACATAATTTCTGCTATTTTTAATGAACTGTTACATTCATTCCTCCCTTTAAATCTAAGAGTGTGCCGTAAGTAGAATAAATTTCTTAAGAATCTCTGAGATTTGTCAGCACATCCATTTACTCTGTATTTAGAAATTGTACTGAAAACTCTCTGGAAGGTTTGCAAATCAGAGGAGATGGAAGTCTGCTTGCTAACCAAGGCAGGACCAGTTGTGTAGCAGGAGGAGCACCTGGGAAAATCAGCTGAGAGAATTCCTGCTCTGAGCACTCTTGCTGGTCAGATATGCATGGGATTTGCTGTCAAAATGTGATGGGACTTGTGGTGTCCTGGTTGTAATTCCCAAGGAGTGTATGGTTATGTAGGTTAGAGTCAGAATCAGAACTTCATTTTTCTTTAACAGTTTGGTGTACTGATCATGTGGGAGTTTTGCATTTTTCTTTCCTGGGAACACAGAGTTAGAGGCCAAGTTTTCTCTGCCTTTCATTGAGATGGTGGCACCTGCATGTGAACTTCATTCTTACTGAATGTATCTAATTGTTTTAATTTTGTACACTACAGTAAAATGAAAAGCATCTGGGATCTGCAGGGTGTTCTTTTTTCCAGAGTTTTCAGATTTTTTAGTAAGATTGAAAACTCTTATTTTCAACTCTATCTGAACATTGTTTTCTGTGTGTTGCATTACATAAGGTGTGTGTGTGGCAAAGAAGGCGGTTCTATGCATGCTGCTGCACTATGCACATCCCTTCAGTGAAAGGGAAATGCAGGGACCACCCAGCAGTGTGCTAGAGGATGTTAAACGTGCACTGTGAAGGTTTGAGTACCTCCTTAAACGGAGACAAAGGAACCTTCTACCTTCTGACAAGAGTTTAGGATTTCAGTGGCCTTCAGTAAGTTCCTAATGGTGAACTTCTAAAGAGATTTTCCATTTTCTTGACTGCAGCTATATTTAAAGAAGATAGCACTTGAGAGTAGGAAGTAATGACCCTGCATTACCTGCAATGCTGGTGGAAGCTGCCTATTCTTAGTGTGGTGTAATTCTACTCTTGCTGTGAGGCAGCTCCTGCATCTCTTACAGAGCGTCTGTTAACTGGAGAGCAGGCATCTGATTAACATCCCTCGTGCTGTCATAAATCAATCTGTGTGTGCTTAAACAAATTACATCAGCCTAATGGGAAAAGATGTGGTGAGACAATTAAAAGAATTAACCCAGTGCAGGGGGGTTGATACCATGGAGTTGATCTGTTGCTGGAGTGTGATGACCAGGTGCTGTGGCAGTTCTGGCAGTCAGTCCCTGCAGGAACCAAGCCTCAATCTCTCTCATGAGGAGGCTGGCACATTTTCAGAGGATCTGGCAATGGGGCTTTGGGCCTTCCAAATGCTTGAAGGCTCATGAGGTTTAATTATTTGTAGTATTAATTTTTATTGCTCCCAGGTAGAAAGCAATGGTGTATGAAGTAGTTCACTAGTATGTGTAAATAAGCCAGCTCGTACCTTTCCTGCTAGTGGAATAGGAGCATAAGCAATGGGATTCAATCAATTTTAATGATTTAATACTGTGTAGGTAAGCTTTTCTTCTTACCCACTGACTCAAGTGAAGTGTCTTGCAATGTCATTCTTATGCTTTAGGGAGTTGTCTAAATTGAGTGCAAATGGTTACCAGTGGAAAACAAACTCAGACTTCTTACTTTATTTAGGTTGCAGTGGTCATGGTTAATTTAATTACTAAAGAAACCAAAGGGTGGAGGTAGTTTCTAAAGAAACGATTACTTTATCCTTAGCCTTTTCTTTTTCCCCACTTGTGAAAAGTCAAATTGTCAATGTTTATCAGGCTTATAACTTAGAGCCTGCATTGCAAGTTCCTGTTAAAGTTCAAGAGAATTTTATCAGAGTTCTTGTAAAATAAGTTCATATCTTTCCTAGCCAGTATTCATTACCTGAATCGAGTTCAATCAAGTCCTGTGCAAGTTAATGAAAGCCACTGGTCCTCCATTTCACTTGAGTGAGGTTTCCCTGGAAGATTTCTTTTCTGTAAGGCTACTTATAGCTGGAAAACACAGTGGTGTAGTGCTGCTGGAGCCAACAGAAATCATCTCCTTTTCTGCCAGCTCAATGTAAGGAAACTCAGACTGTGTGCTGGAACTGTGAGCTGTGAGAGTCTGTTACACAGGTATGTTTTGGAGAAAGGCAAGAGAGTCAATACATCAATAACTGATGCAAAAGGGTGTTACCAGCATTGTGGTTGTGTGCTTTCCTTTCTTTTTTTTTATGGCAGCTCTGTTATCTTCCTCAGGCAGAGAAACCTGTACTTGCAGTTAACCTGTTTTTCAGCTTATTCCCAAGCACCAACAGGCCATTGCTGGTGTGGCCATAAGGGATGACATAAAGGCTGGGTCTTTGGAGGCATGGAGGGAATTCCGCCGTGTATTTTGGAGTGTGTGGGGTTTACATTGTGTCCACCAGACCACCAAAGCCTAAAGGGTAAAGTTAAAATGCTGAAAGTTTGTGAAGTGTTTCTTTTGGGTCAAAGCAAATTGGCTAGTGCTGGGACTTGCTTTGCTGCTGTGTAAAGGGAGGCAAGCAGCTAAGGGTTCAGTGTCCTCTGTTTTCAGAGAGGCTGTGGCAGTGGTTGGAAGGGAGGTACCTGCTGGTGCCCCTCTGGGATGCTCAGAGGGATGCTGACTTGCTGCAAAGCTGCCCCCAGGGGCTGGGAATGGGCATCTACTGTTACTTCCACTGGGGCAATGAGCCTGGTCCAAAGCTTCTGCTAGCAGCAAACAGTTAGGTCCCATTTAAGCCCCATAAAGATATCTTCAAGACCAGGTGCTGTGTTTGAACCTGGAAAATCGGTGTCCTACTGGATGGTGAGAAAACAGTGAGTATTGAAACGTTCACAAGGGCACCAGCTGCAGTGCAAGCACCCCTGTGGAGACAGCAAGAATGTGTATGCTGATGCATTGCAAGGGGGAGTGTTTGCACTCTGTGTTATGAGGTACTGGCTAATTTAAAGTGCTCTAGCTTGCTCTTCTGTAATTACCTACCCTTCTCTGATGGCTGATAGGGAAGATGGCTTTCCTTCTTCCTCCATCGTATATACATGACTTAATTTTTGTGTGTGGTGTACTTAGATAGGTTTTAAAGGAAATGCTGAAGATGGTCTGGAGCAAAGGAAGGTTTTGCTGGTCCAGGAGATTAGCAGTATGGAAAAGCTATTGGGAGATGCACAATGAGTCCTGGTCTTACTTGCTCTGTTTTCCATTCACTATTTTGAAGCATCCTGGCAGTGAGGTTTCAGTGAGATAAGCTTTGTGGTTGTTTTTCAGTGTGCCAGTTATGTATATAATGGATCTTAGCTGGGAAACCCTACCAGGCTAGAGCAGGGGTAAGGGTTAGTACAAACTTGGCTCTGACCCTCCTCTAGCAGCCATCCAGATGCTTCTTCTAGCACAATGCCTTTAGCAAAGATCTATAATCATCGAACTTTTGACCCCAGTCTCTGAAGTAATGCCAAGTATGTTTAGCGCACATACAAATGAAGTGGAAATCGTTATTGGCTTGCTCATGACCTGCTGAAATATAGTTCCCCTCTGGGGGCTGTGTTTGCATTCCCCTCAGTTTTCCTGAGCACTCAGTCTTTCAGTAGCTTCATGTGCTAAATGAGCAATGCTGTGCTTTTGATCAGTTACTTGCCATTGCCTGTTCACTCCAAACCTTTTCCTGCCCTACATTTTCTCAGAGATCCCAGATAAACATGCCCTGCTCCCTGCTGTGTTTACATTGTGGATCCAGGTATAGCTCTTGACCACATCTAACTCATCTTGTGCTGAGAGCTGGTCTCAGTTTGTTTTCTCTGCTCCTCTGCCACCAAGTCCTGTGACTTGCAGATCTGTGGGCTGTTGGGAGGCTGTGCTGATCCAAATAACTGGCAACCCAAATGGTAAATCTTCTTCCAACCCAGAATTTTAGTTCTTTCCTTGCATATCTTGTCTGAAATGCCACATCAATGCTGGCAAAGCTGATCTCTTCTTTAAATGTCTGTCACTGGAGCCCCTTCTTTGAAACAAAGAAACCTCTGTATCATGTATCTGAAAGTTGGGGATATAAACATTTATTTTTCTTTCTCAAGCAAAGGTTTGTCCTTATCTCAACTTTTGGAGAGAATTTCTACTTGTTCTCTGTAAATACAGACTAATTCCAGCACCTGGATTCTTCCTTACTGGGTCATCTTTTTGTGTTTGTGTGGAAATGATCACAGAAAGGACATCCCAATATTCACCTTCTTGCATTATCCTGCATTGGAGTTGAAATATCCTCAATGATGATGTTTCCATTTTGCAACTTTGGATGCCTAGTTATTTTTTTGTTGTACTTTTTAGGAAATAGTGATTTCTTCTGCCAAATGTGTTTTTTGGTGGGGTAATGCTAGAATAAAATAAGACAAGACTTCACTAAAAAAAAATGACATACCCATTAAAAATGGAAAATGAAATAACCATGTTGAACTATCTTTGTAAAAACAAGACTTTTTTTTTTGTTTTAAAGGTCTTTTCTGACAGTACACTTGAGTCTGTGAGACAGCAACTGTTGATGGGCAGAACACCGTGCACTAGCACATGGTAACAAATCCCTTTCCTTCAAAGATTGTGGTATGTCTGTGACTTGTTGCAGAGATGTGGCAGGCCAAGGGGTTCTGGACCCCCTGGTTGTTCTCCTCTGCCTGCTCTGCTGGTTGCTGCAGTCTACTTGGAAATCTTGCCATTGCACTGAGGGGTGGCTTGGAGCCAGGCAAGTTGTGCCTGTGTGTACCTCTAGTGCATCTCTTATATCCTGCCTTTCACATCACCCACAGTGCATGGTCGAGGGTTGTTCTTTAACAGCAGGTTTACCAGGATATTCTCAGCATCCTTTTAACCTCTTTTATTTTTTTTTTGTCATGGGACAGCTCTTCTACATTGATGACAGCTGGTGTTGCAGCCAGAGAAGTGCCTGCCCCAGGGTGTCCTACTGCTCAGGAGTGCATATCGACCCTGGGACTGAGTGGAGCAGTGCAGGAGGGAATCAAGCCTCCTGCTCAGCTGAACCATGTGGAAGAAACTTTGAGGGCTCCAGGACTCTTTGGTGTCGCTGTGCAGGTGTGTATGTGTGAGTTTTCCTTCTTGGAACTTTAGCCATCTGAGAGGTGCTTTCAGTATGAGCCTGTGCACCCAGGATGCTCTCCAAGCTGTGGACAGCTTAGAGAACTTCTCTCTCAGTAAAACCTGGGAAGCCTCTGCTTGGGTAATTCATACAAACACATCCCTGGAGTTATATAGGAGAGGCATTGTGACTGTCAGACTTGCTGGAAATCAACAGAGGATCCAGCAAAGCCCCTGATTTCCATAGCGTGACCTTTTCATTGGAGATGAAGTGGTAAGGATCTTGGGAATCTATTACTCCAAAAATCCACTGGGTTTTTGAGGTTCTGCTCCACTGCTGACATGATAGTACTGCAGGTGTTATACACATTAAGGGACATGGGGTCCTTGTGAGTTCTGTAATTTCAGTGGTCTTCCAGAAAAGACAAGGCAGATATGCCAAAGGCTGGTTGCACAGAAGGAACAGGAAGGAAGGAAGAAATAAAGCATTTTTGTTGATAGTGTAGTGGGAGTTAGCTATTGGCTCTATTGCTCTAATTATGGGGAGTTTACCTCAGCAGTACCTTAAATGACAAATCTATAGCTATGTGATGTACTCGGGACTCTTCTCTGCGTGGCTCTGTCAGGCAGCAATTAAGGCCGTTTGGAGCAGATTTGTGGCCATTTATTGCCACCTTCTGGTTACAAATAGAACAGCAGAGGTGCTCTTTAAAAATGGGTTTATTGCTGTTTTTATTGGATAAACGGAAATAACTAAATACCGAATTTCTTTAGTGCCTTTCTTAAATAATTTTGTTTTTCATCACTCTCTTTACCTAGTACAATGAATGATTTCCCTTGGATTTTAGGAATTTAGATTAATAGAAAATACTGATAAGGATAAAATCACCGTACTGTGATCTGCTGCTACTGCCCTTAAAGAGAGAGTGTCAAGGTTACAGGAGAGGGCTCTCACTCCTTGCTATAGAAGATCTGCTACAGTGATGTCTGTGTGTCAATACCAAAGGTTTGATTTAAGTAACTAGCAAATATTTGTCCTCCTGATAAGTTATTTAATGATATGTGACTACTTAAGTTTTTTTTGTACTGAAATGGCCTTTCTACCCAGGACAGGAGGTATCCTTACTTATGAAAAGCAGACTTGAGTGATCTTGCAATAACATGATCATAAAATACAGAATTTTCATGACCTGACCTTATTATTCATTAATATTATGTGTGATTTTTTTCCTCTAGCTGCAACTAAAGTCAGCCGAGATTATTACTACAATCGAGTTGTTATCACGGGGTTAAAAGAAATAGAATCTTTAAGATGAAACCCAGAGTTCAGTGGTTAAATGTAGGTGACAGTGCGCTCCCGTCTGTCTGCTGCGGGCTCCTTCCCAGCAGGGGGGGCAAGGATACCGTGGATTTTTTGGGAAATAAGCCCTTTCCTTTATTTCAGCCCCAAATCTGGTTACCTGCTGCCTAGTATTTAGGGAAGTCTTTGACAGCAAAAGAAAAAGAGCGCCTAGAGGAAGTGGAGTGTATGCAGATGGAGAAGCATTATTTGATATAATTTTATTTCACTTTGCACATATGCCAGTTGCTATAAGAGATGCAGTCTGGCAGGGACCAGGGTTCCTTTTATTTACTGTAACTCACTTGTATTTACTGGATAGTATTTTATTATTACTGACAGCACAGCATTTCTGCATGTCTTTTTGGTGTAAAAACATAGTTTCATTCAGGGAGCAACTGCTGCTTTTTCATTCTTAGCACAAAGACCTGATGCCACCTTTTGCTTTGTAAAAAAGACTTGTTTTTCTGAAGTAGGAAGGCCCTTTGTTATTGGGGCATACCAAGAAATGATTTCCACCTTGGGGTCAACTCAACTCACTTAATATTTCCTCTTGCACATTAGTGTTTAATCGATAAACTTCATTCTCCCCTACTTACCAATGTAAACACTGATTTGCTGCTTTAACAAGTATTGTTCTTATCTGCTGTATGCTGACACCAAGTTCAGCACAGTAACATCAACTCTATTTCCTGCCTCAGACTCTGGCAGTTATATATGTTTAGAAAATCAGTTAATAACATGTCTTCATAATAAGGTAATGGTATTT
Organism: Dromococcyx pavoninus; assembly: GCA_033558185.1. Lineage (NCBI taxonomy): Eukaryota > Metazoa > Chordata > Aves > Cuculiformes > Neomorphidae > Dromococcyx > Dromococcyx pavoninus. The sequence continues at coordinate 3,010,071 of JAUMJL010000524.1, read as the reverse complement.
AGTGGTAGAACTATTGGAAAGGAATTGAGAATTACAAGGCAGCATATTTGCCATAAAAGGTAATTAATTCTTGATAAATGTTGGTATCTTTGTGTTTGAACATTTTGCAACTTCTTCCTCACAAAGCTTTTTGCTTCAACAGAAGTTTTGTATGAGGAAGTCCTAGTTTTGTGTTCTCTAAGTATTAACGAGGTTCGCTGTGAAGGTTTCCTCTCTCTAAGGCTAGATATGTTGTTTTATGATCAATGAAGATAATTGTGATGTTGCTTCAACAGGAAGAAAAGATGACATCAGATGCCTTAAGATGATGTCGCTGAAGGTGTGTCATGAAGTAAGAGATGAATGTTTCTCACATGATGAGTTTCAACAGCAAACATATGAATCTTAAATATGTTTCTCTAAGAAATTCATGTTTTTCTTTCTGACTGAGTTGGTTTGTTTAAGGGTAATCTTCTCAGATGTTTGAGTGCCATCATCAGTTGTCTTTATTTGCTCCCAGTTTGTGAAATCCAGATTTCACAGCAAAATCCGCAGTGTTTATGCAAGAGCACAAAGCAGCAGCTGCTCTGTCTGGGCTGCTTAGAGCAGATTAAGCTGTGGTGAGGTATTGTGCCAGTGACCATTGGCCTGAAGAGACCGGACAATGAACCTCCCTTTGCCTTGTTATAGACAGCTCTGTCCTGCAAGGCTGAAATACATCAGAAGCTGAGCTGTGGCTGGGCTCCTTAAACAAGTACCTGAATGGAGGGATGAGCCAGGGCTTTAGGTTTTTCAGCTCTTTTACGATTACATTCTGAAATGCACCTCTGTATCTTGGCCTTCTTCCAAAGAATGTTTTCTGTATTTCCAGGCATCCTTCTTGTGCCATCGTTGGACTCAAACCCCACTTTGGTTCTGTACTTAATTGTCTGAACTCCTTTTTCATACGGTCTGGATGGGTGCTGAGAGAGGATGCAGATTTCTGCAGAAAATCGTGTAGTCCGCTTCTCTGATTCAAAATCCAAGAGAAACAGCCCATGTCTCCACTAAAGCTCCAGTGAAGACCTAAACAAATGGCAGCTACCCCCTTTTGGGAGCTCATCAAAGCAATTTCTAAAAGTGAAGAGGTAGTTATCTCAGACTTGTGGCTTTCCTTTCTCATTACTCAGCTTTCTGCCACTGTGTGCTGTAAGCCTTGAGCTGATGATCTCTATTCAGTGGCTTTCTTCCATATAACGTTGCTTTTTTGAGAGGAAGCACAGCACTGAATGACCTTTCCATCTCCCAGCTGTGCCTGAAAGTATCTAGTCAGCAAATCTCTGATGTACTGTGTTTGGAGGTGACCTTGTGGCATACCTTTGAGCTGGCAGTGGCAATGGAGAGGAGCGGTTTTCTGCACTTGACCCAAGAGAGGGCATGAGTTGGCTCATGGGGTCCCTGCCAGTTCCAAGTGCATGTGGAAAGCACACCCGGCTGTTTGTGCATCACATTAATTTTCTGCCACCGATAAGCCACAATGGGGCGTATGTTCTTGAGATTATTGCATGTCTTGGGTGATTAAAGTCCAGAGGCAACCTGAGGTTTGTGATAATCACTCAAATCCACTGCCAGGTGGATCTTCTGGTTTAAGTGGATTATGCAATTTCCTTCCATAGTTTTGGAAGCTGCAGCTGAAGTCAGGTGCTGCTACTGCTGTGGGAAGATGGGATGCCCAGGAAAGTGCAAACCTCTGCCCTGAGCATGGCTTCAGCTATCCAAGAGAAAAGCTGGTTTTCTTAAAGAGCTGGACTGGCCATATCATGCTGCATCTGCTCCTCCCTCTTCTCAGGTCTGCAGCATCTGCCAGGCTGAACTATCTTGATTATCTCCAGAATAAGATTACCCAAAGGTCATTCTTTTTCTTTTGCTGCAGTGACAGGTGATGGGATCTGACTCTTTGCCTTTGGAGTCATGCAGATGCAATAGGGTTTTCTTCAGGAAACTAAAGATGGTGTTTATTACCCAAGAACCATAATTGTGTTTGTGTTATGTATTCCTTCCTGCCTTTTCCTCTAGTTATATCTCGGATCACCAACTCCTTCCTCTGAGCAGGGGCTCTCAAACTGTGCTGTTCGGAGTGCAGCGGGACAGTCACAAAGTATTTGTGTCCTCAGAGCCAGGGCATGTGCAGGTGGAGGTTTGGTGTAGGCAGTGCCAGTCCCCTCAAAGGAGAATGTCTTGGACAGTTTTTTTGTCTCTAGCTTTGAAGCAGTGTCTGTTCTACTGTTGGTAAGGATATGTCAGTATCAGAACAGCAGGCTTGGACAATGTGTATTTTTAAAATGAACTTTATGTCAATTTATTGAGCATATATAAAACAGTGGTGGCAATACCTAGAAGAGGACCTATGAAGGATTTACGGGTTACATATGATACCTAGATGTGGTCTTCCCTTGTCTGTGGTTCTGCAGCATGGTGAGTAAAGGACCCTGCAGGGCAGAAGCTGGGGAAGTCATCAGAAGGTATTAAAATGAAACTAATGATTGCTGTTGCAAAGACTGTTTGCTGTCCTTTGATTAGCTTTTTCCATTATAGAAGGTTGGAAGGGACCTTAAAGATCATCCAGTTCCAAAACCACTGCTGTAGGCAGGGACACCTTCCACTGGATCAGGTTGCTCAAAGCCTCATTCAACTTGAACACCTCCAGGACTTTTATGGGCAACCTCAACAACCCTCTCACTAAAAACAATTTCTAGTGTTGAAATATGAGTTGTGTGACATGTTGGGGGTAAATATGATTTTGCACTGACTTGATTTTTTAGTGTGGCATGGTTAATTACTTTAGAAAGGTATGGAAGACTTTGGAAGGGGAAATACTAAGATTCAGATATAGTTAATAACAGACCAATGGATCTTTGTTTTGTAAGAGATCAACGTTATTTTCTCTAAGGGCAAATGACACAAGTCTTCCAACATACAGTGACAGACTGTTGCACCTGCTTGATACATCAGGAAATCTCTGATCAGAGCCAGTCTCTGCAGGCTCTTGAAATCTTTCAGTGACCAATGCTCATTTTGCCTCAGAACTTAATGACAGCCAAAATCCTTGGAAGAGAGCAAGATAACTGGGCAGATCCCACTTGTGCCTGAGGAGAGGGACTGGTGAGGGAATTTGTGTTTTCTGCTTCAGAGGGTGAAATCAGTTTTGTAAGGTACAGCTTGTTTTATTCTTCTGAGATCTACTCACAGAGAATGTGTGTGTGGCTGTAGGAATGTTCAGTTGTGGGAAAAGTAGTCTAATGGTAATGAATGAGCCACAAACCTGTCTGTATAATTGCATATGCTGTGGCCATGCCACACCATTTTCTGTTACTGTCAGTGGAAGTTTTGCCCTGATTTCTTGTCTGTTTCCCTTTTAAACAGTCATTCCACAAATGACTGTGGAAAAGCTAGATTAAAAAGTCATGTAAGCTGCTTTAGCAGCCATTAGTTTCAATACACTCAGTAAACACTCATATGCCAAATTAATTCAGTAAATAGAGACAGGTCACTGCATTAAATGGACTTATGGATGCTCAGGACAACAGAACCTTCCCCTCAGCAAGCAATGCAGGGACTGTCCTCTCTCCGGAATTTTTTTCTTGCTAGAAACAGTCTACTGAATGATTTTATTTTATCATTATTTGGAAGTGACTTCCTTTGTTAGTGAGGTCTCCAGGGCTAGAAGGACAGTGTTTGCTTCTAGGCAAGGAAAGTACCATGGGTGTTGAAGAGCTGGGTGGGTACAGTTCCCTGCATTTGGTTCATGTCCATATGTGAGTGTGTTTCTGGAGTGAGCGACAGCCTGGAAAACTAACAGCAGGAGAAGCTGTCAATGCCTCTCCTATCCAGAGATGATGTGGTAAAACAGAAGGGTGTTTAGCTTGGTGTACTTGGCCAAAGCTGCTCAACTGGTTGTGCTAAATAAACAACGATGGTCACAAATGGCAGCATGGACAATCAGGTGCCCTGTAGTCCTTGGGAGAAGCATCTGTCTCTGCTGTGGTGTCCCAGTTCCTTCCACTGGGTGTTGTAAATCTGTCTTGGTGGGATATGGGAAAGGTCTTGCTAAAGGAGGTTGTAGTGAGGTGGTTGCTGGTCTCTTCTCCCAAGTAACATGTGATAGGATGAGAGGAAATGGCCTCAAGCTGCACCAGGGGAGGTTTAGATTGGATATTAGAAAAAATTTGTTGCTGAAGGGGTGGTGAAACCATTGGCATAGACTGCCCAGGGAAGAGGTGGAGTCACTGTCCCTGGATGTGTTCAAAAATTGCGTAGACTTGGCACTTGGGGATGGGGTTTAGTAGGCACAGTGATGCTGGGCTGATGGTTGGACTTTGATCTTGGAGATCTTTTTCAACCTTAATGATTCTGTGATCTTTGGCAGATTACATCTAAATATGCACATTGGAGTGCTCTGCACATGTGCTGGGTGAACAAAGGTTGTGGGGTCTGAGTCTCCTTACTGTAGTAAGAGAAACAATATGGTAGGAATGTTGACTTTTCAGGAAAAAAAAACCAAAACAAAACAGAGATGCTAAGTGATCCTTTTTCCAGCTGTGATGTTGGCACAGCATTGCCATTAATCAGGCTGAGCTGATCGAATACCCACACATCCTGATGCCTCTGCCATGTATGCTCCTGCCACTGATTATTTGCTCAGCAGCACTTATGGGTGAGTAGACGGAGTTCAGCAAGGTTCACATGGACAAATTGTGTGCATGTTATCTGCGCTCATCGTGGTTGGTCATAGCAGGAATGTGCCTACTCTGGAAAAGAGACCCTGAAGTGGCATGAGGCTGCAAACCATCAATGGAACACAGCAACCCGCTTCAGATATTAGGCAAGTCACGTGCTCCTCAAGGTGTACATCTGTTGTTTCACAACAAATAATGCAATGTGCTATCAGTTTGATTTCAGTGCTGTCTTGAGGGAATGGTAAAGAAGAAAGTTAGTGTGAAATTTGTCCATCTCTATTCATTCCACAGTAAAAAGAAAAATTTAGAGTTCTAGTTAGAGGACTGACAGTGCTGAGGGTGGTGGAAAGTGCCCAGGCACTGGCTAAGCCTGAAATCTTAGAGCAGTATTAAAGACATTTTTCTTGTTGCACTCTGCTTTTTGAAGACATTGACAAGAACTAGCTAAGAAAAAAGATTGATTGAGGTTTCCTTAGGTCCCACTGAGGGTGCCCCAGTGGTGGGAAATGCCATGGGGCAACCTCAGGTGTTTGGAGTTGTGCAGCTTTCCTGGCTGTTGTGACTTGGCATAAGAGCACTTAATTTGTTCCTGTGGTGGAAATTTTTTTCATTTTAGTGTTCTCTGGTAATGGTAACACAGACCTGGGCAAAGAGAATTTGAGTTGGGAGAGAGAAGGGTTTTAATTTGCATGCCAATTCTAGTCAGTGTTAATTATTTCTTACGTCCCCCACAAATAGTTGTACAGGTAGTAGTATCAAGGAAGCCAGTGTGGAGCTGTGTGTGCCATTGCACACTGGAGGCTTCCCCTGGGTAGACATGCACATACTTATGGGATGTTACTGCTACTCCTTGGTCATCTCAACTGCTCTGTGCAACCCATTACCCCTCTGACTCCTCTCACTGTCACGTGTAGTGACTGTATTTTCTTAACCTGCAAAACACATGCTGACTCTTCACTATTACAGGGATTGTCCCCACTTGCATAATAACAGTAATTTCTTTCCTCTAATTTCAAAGATCATGCTTTCTTTTTACATAAACAGTAGTTGTGATGAAATCTTTTTTCTTTTTTTTTGAGGAGAGCAAAACCTTAGCTGCTGCTTTCATCTGGAGTGATGTGCTATTTCATACTATAGCTATACCCTATAGTATCATTGCAAAGCCCTAAGAAGTTTAGACTAACCTGTATTTCATGAGGAAATGAAAACATAGGTAATTGCTTAACTTGTTAATTTCTTTAACAGTGTTAGTGAGGAAGTTTTAAAAATTCTGCAAAATGAAAGTAAACAGAAATACTCCATTCCAAACGAGCTAGTTATGAAACTTAGTGACTTTTTCTACAGTGTGTACCCTACTTGGGGCATTTGTCCACTACCTACTGTAGTGAATTTGATTCCAGTCAGAGAGGTTGCTGAAGTCAAGAGTTGAATATGTTTGCAAATTGAAATATAGGGAAACTGGAGAAATTTCTCCTCTAAATATGTGATTCTACTGTTGTGGTGTTGTCCTTCATCTTACAGCAGCCTTCCAGTACTTAAAGGGGCTACAGGAGAGCTGGGGAGGGGCTGGATCAGGGAGTGTGAGGATAGGATGTGGGGAAATGGTTTTAAGGTGAAAGAGGGGAGATTTAGATTAGATATTAGGAAGAATTTTTTTCCTGTGAGGGAGGCGAGGCACTGACACAGGTTGCCCAGGAAAGTCATGGATACCCCCTCCCTGGAGGTGTTCAAGGCAAGGTTGGATGGGGCTTTGAGTAACCTGAGGGTGTCCCTGCCCATGGGAACTGGATGATCTTTAAGGTCTCTTCGAAACCAAACCATTCTATGAATGACCTTTACATTCCTTCTCTCTTTCCTCATGTCTTGGTGAGACTGAGTGCCCCTCAGGCAGTGATGATCTTGCTGAGGTCCATGAGCTGCTCAGTCTAACTTCAGGAGGCTCAAAATAAAATACCTGGAGCTTGTATTTCCTCCTGATATTTCCTATATCGATTACTATCTTATTGCTTTTTGGTTTTGTATCCAGGAGTAGGTGAAAACATTTTGTTTACTCTTGTACTATACAACTTGTCCACAAAACAAGATGTCTCTTCTTAAGGAGAGACATCTTGGGAGCAGCATGAGGGTTGTGTTCATTACTATGGGCTCTGTGTTAAATGCTTGCAGCCAGTTTGAATCTGCTTTTGGTGTGGAACCCTAGCATTATTTTTTTCAGTGTTTGTTTATTTTGCTGGAATTTCACAGCTCTTCAAACAAAAGCTCACAAAGTGTCTTGGTAGTGGTTATGGCTAGTCACAAGAACATTTTCTGACTCATTATTTCTCCTTTGACCAGCTCTATCCATCTTCTCCTTCCAATCTGTATTTAACAGATGAGTGTATCTCAGTAATGAACATTTGAGAATATCACAATCTGTGTGCGTGGCAGTCCTCCAAGTGAAGGAGGAAAACTCTGTGGGAAGAGCTCCTGGGTACTTATTTTACTGCTCAGCTTTAGGCATCTGTTTAATTGTTTCTAACAAGCTGAAGCAAAATGGAAAGGCAGACACAATCAGATGTATTTTAATTTGCATTTCTATGACATTTGCCATGCCAGGATAGGGTTTGGCTGTTGCTTCCTCCCTGGAGTGTGGGAAAGTGCCAGGCTTGCTGAGAGTGGACTTCCCTCCTTTCCATGTGCTGTCTGAAAAGGGCAAAAGTAAGACATGGAGAAACTTTCAGCCTTATTAAATCTGATACTAAGTTTTGAGGTGAACCTGTAGCTTTAAAGGTGTTGCACCTGATGGTTGTTTACTTCAGGATGATTGAGTTATTGGGATTTGTGTGCTGTTATGCTCCTCAGGCAAACTGGCTGATGAAAACCCATAGTTTGTCCAGAATGACTGATGTTGTGGAACCAGGAGTAGAATGTACAGGTTAATGAGTAAGTATATAACTCCTTGGGCTGAGCTTTGGTCCCAACAGCCAGGGTGTACCCTAGTTATAAAGCTGTCTGGATTCAGTGGCAGATGGCATTGACTCCCTGGGGCCAGCCATGGGTATCCCTGCCCAAATGTGGGAGACTCCTGCTCTCTGGCGGCCTTCCTGAGCCCAGTGCTTTGATGCTGAGGACATACTTCTCCCTGAAGTAATTGCCAAGTGAAAGACTGGGTTCCCTGCAGTTGTTTTACAGAAGTAATACCTGTTCTAGGTTTGGGGTTTGTTTACTCTTTTTACTAATGACTTATGACCTAGTGATGGCCCTTCCCTAGTTAAAAGATATACCAATTTTCCTAGTGAAAGTCTCGTGGGGCTTACCAAAGGCTGTCCTGGAAATGCTATTGGGGTTTTGATTCACAGTGCTTTGACTGTTAGCTATTTGCAAATAGAGCCAGGGAAAAGAAACTGCATGAGCAGCCCCTTTTCTTGGGGCTTTTTGGGGTGGCTGTTTGTAAGGATTAATACTGTAACCAATCTACCTGTGTCTGGCAGACTGAGTTCCACAATTCTTAGGTTTCCAAAAAGCCATTAGAGCATTCAACACTGTTGAGGTGATCTGTTTATATGCACCGATCAGCTTAATACCATTTTCTTTTGAAGTGTGGGGATATGGCTAGCTTTTTTCAGGGGGGTATTTTTGGTTTTATTTTTTTTAAATGACTGCTTCTGCATAGTTAACTGGAGTCAACTTGAGGTTAAAGCTAATTTGAACTACATGCTATATTTAGTATTTATGGTGCTAAAAGGATTATAGGAAAATAGATACTGCATAAGTGGCCATAATCTTCTCACTGTTTGTGATACTTGAGTGACAGAGAATGGGGTGCCAATCTAAGATTAAAAATCTAATTTTAGGGAGCTAACAAGAATCACAGTGAAGCAAAAAGATAAAGATGGATTAAATTGTGTAGACTTAATTTTTTTAATTAGGCCTCAGACTTGCTTAAAACTCTGCAATCAGAGCTTTAACCAAAGCCTGTGACTCTAAATTATGTACCATTTTCATACACCAATTTAATAAAATGAAACTAGACACCTCAGTTATATCCTTGATGGATCAGCCAGGATGCACTTTCAGAGGTCAATTTTTTCCAGTGCTTGACATTTGACAAGGCATCTCTGTGACATTATTTTGGGTGGCTGGAGCCAGTACTTAACCAGCCTCTTCTGTGTTACTTCCAACACGACAGTGACAAGAAAGCTCAGCCTGGGATGTGACAACCAATGTAGAGAGTAGCTCTGCAGCTACCTCTTGGTTGCAGTACAAAGCCTGAAAAGACCCCCCAGTTAATATATTTTCCATTATCTGGAGGAAAAAAAAAAGCAAAAAAAAAAGGCAAAAAGAAGGACTAGAAGTGTGAATAGTAATATTGTTTGCAGCTCTGGCCTTATGGCTCTGTCAGGAGGGTGGGTGACTTCTGAAAAGAGATGCAAACAAATTTTAAACTGCAGAAATCCTATCAGTACAAGCAGCTTCTCTGAGTTCAGTTGTCAGTGCAACTGCGAAAGGACTGTTAGCATGTAAACACTGCAGGAACCTGGTGACTCAGAGGTAATGCACAGCACTGGCTTATTGGTGTTTGCTTACAGTTACTGGGAGTTATTTCACCTTCATTCAGCCATATTTAATGGCTGCTAGCAGGAGGAAGGATGGATCTTGCATTCTCAGTGTGACCAAAATGTAAGCAAAATTGGCACCTGGAGAATATCTGAACTGGGCTCCCTTTTATTCCTGTTTGTCTGTAGGCTTTAAAATAACAATTAAACCCTCTTAATGGGATTTGTGTACCATGTGGCACCTTTCCTGTAGGATGACCCTTTCTTGTTGCTATCCTGTCATTTATCCATACCTAGAAGGGTTTTTCAGCCGGAAAAGCAACGTGCACCATTTAAAGATACCCAAGGAAAGATTATCATCTCTTAGGATATACAAATACAGAATTATCCAATCTGAGGTATTGTGTTCTCTTATGGTGGTACGTCAATGGAACAGAATTCAGTGGCAAGCTCAGGCCTCTGAAGCGTTATATTGTAAAAAGCAGTTAATAAATGCTCATTGCAGGATGTGACCATAGACTATTGGGTAATAGGGTAATGACATCCTTTTAGTCCTGAATGCCTTTGTTTCACTTACTCTTATTTGTAATACTCTTATTTCTGCTAGCAATGAATTCTCAGAAAGAACTGCTAAAGGACATCAATAAACCAGTTTTATTATTTGGTTCATATAATACAAGACACTAAAGTATTGCTTGTTTTACTGGTACGTGACATACTTGCTTTTCCTTTTGTTTCATCTTGATCCAGTTTCAAAGCACTGAGGTTCAGTAGGCAGTAGTTACACAGCTGTTTGCTGGTAGACCAAACTTTTAATTACAGGCAATGCCCTGAGATTAGTG